>PGFW01002125.1:31606-42188 GCA_003123925.1 Haematobia irritans
ACATATGGTGTCTTTGACAATAATGCTCAGGGTGGGTTCATGAGTCAATCTAGCCATGCAATTTTTATAATACATTCATTTATTAACCGTTCTTATTCGAATTTAGCACAGGGTAGTACATTGCAACACCTCTTGGAGTTGAAGAATATCAGGAATAGCGGTTCAGATTTAGATACAACTCCTTGAAATATAGTATTTATTTAGTTTATTTAAATCTGAAAAGCGAAACATCAGCCACATCGTAGCATATTTAGGTTAATCCCCCAAATGCTTAGATTTACTAATAGAGTAGGTGTGGTTTAGGTATGATGTAGTTGACCCCACTAGACTTTTTACTTTACTCACTTGTTTAGCAAAAGGTTCTCCTACACACAAAAAAATATTTCTTACCTTCAACCACGAAGTTAATTAATCCAATTAATTTTTAATTGAAATGTCTTCAATCAACAATAAATGTTATAGTGAAATCAATTAAAAATTATTGAAAGTTCGTATTAAAATTTAAGTTGGTCAATATTAAAAAAAATAATTATTCTATTAATTTTATGATTGATTTTTTGTTTCATAGTTAAAAAGGTTTTGATCAAATTGAATTTTTAATTGTTATATTTTTATACCCTGCCGCCACACAATAGATGAAGAACACATTTTATTTAGTGTCTGTTGGCTAATATTCTTATGGTCACGCATACCCCTGAGAGTCATGTGCCCGCGCTAAACTTGACAATTAGTCGCAGTTTTTCCAACTTGGCGACTATCAAAATTTGGTCCAGTTTATCGTTTTTGGGTGTCAGAATAAGAACCCTATTGATGTTTGGAAGAAATCGGTTTCAGATTTTGGATAAAGCCTACCCCATTATATTATCCTTTTCGCTCGGAGCCGATATAATATATGCTATGTTTCGGATAGTAAAAAAAGTCTTAAAATTAAAGTGCGGAAGTGTTGAAAAACTTGTCCTATATTTTTGAACGATTTTTTGCTTTGTAGTCAACGATACAAAAAACGGGGACAACCAAATATATTTTAAAGACAATTTACCATTAATGTAAAGTATTTTTGCTTTTATATAAAGTTGCGGAATGACTTTAGCCCAAACATTTTTCCTTCATGTTATGATACCCATTTTTTAAGTGAAAGTCACTTAATTATAAGGACAGTACGACTTCATTTGAAAAGTGTTTAAATCGAATTTTTTTGAACAATGAAAAAAACATCTATATATTAGAGAATGCGTCTTGAGTATGTTACAGCAAAATTTGCTTCTTTATTTTAAAAACAATTTTGAAATCTTTGATCCGTTCGGACGACAATATTCTTTTCTCTCATGTGTATATCAAGGAACTGTGGTCATAAGATTACGAGGGCCAATTTTGCTCCGATCGACTCTTCCGGACTCTGTGTAGAGAGTCGATTAACTAACTCTCATTTAATACACTAATTTGTTAGCTTCTATTGTGGGGGTACCGTAAGTGGGATCGATATATAATTATCCGGTGTATTTTATTTATGTGTGCAAACAAAGGTCTTATTTCACATTAAATTGCTAATGAACTCTATATTTCAATATTTAGGGCAATGTTATAATAAATAAAATAATGATATAAATATGACCCATCGGCATTGACTGGATATAAATGTGAGATAGTGTTGATGAAGCAGTAGATATAGTTTTATGTATTTTGTGGACCAAAAATTATTGATACTATCTCAATATTCATTTAAAATTTGTTGCAAGTCTAATAAGAAGGTTTATATTTTCCCATATTGCGTATGAATTTGGAATCTGTATATGCGATGTTTAGAGAGCTATATATATAATTGTATACGATTTCTACAAAATCGACTGTACATTAAGAATTTAAATCTTAAACGTTTATGGGACGTAACACAATTTTAACAAAAAATTAACAAATGCAAGGAATAAGTCTAAAGGTCGTCGGGTATATGGGCCCGTTGACTATTATTTTAGATCTACATTTGATAAAAATCTTAAATCAGACACTTTCTACAAAAATCGCGGGCAATAATTTGGGAAATATTTTATAATTTGTTTAGGACAATTTCGCAAAAAAATGCATTTATGATTCATTCATTTTGAAAATTTTGAATTTGTATGTCATATTCTACAAACTTTTCGACTTAGCAGTGACGTATCAGTTAGCGTTACAATTTTGGAAAAAATTTTTGTCATAGTAAATAAAATTTTGCCAAAATTTTATATAGAAAATTTAAAATTTTGCCAAAAATTTATCTACAGAAACAAAATTTTGACTAAATTTTTATAGAAATAAAATTTTTGGCACTATTTTTCTATGGAAATTTTTTGACCAAATATTATAGGAAATAAAATTTTTGAATAAAATTTTTATAGAAATAAAATTTTGGCAAAATTGTTTTATAGAAATTAAAGTTTCAAATTGTTCAATAGAAATACATATTTAAAAATGTGTTTTAGCAAACAAATTTTTCAAAATTTTGTATAGAAATAAAATTTCAATATTCTATAGAAACAAAATTTTGTATCTAAATTTTCTATAGAAATAAAATTGACTAAATTTTTTATATAGAAAAAATTTTCTATAGTAATAAAATTTTTGAATACATTTTTATAGCAGTGGAGTATCAGTGAGCAATCAGGTAAGGGAAACAAACTTTTTTGGATGAAATTTGCTATAGAAATAAAATTTGACAATTTTTCTAATAGAAATAACATTTTGAAAAAATTTATCAATAAAAATACAAATTTTAGAAAAAAATTTTTTGTATGTAAATAATCCACCATATGTATATGGCCTTCAAATAAAATAAACAAAATAATTTCGATTGTTCTAAATATTTTCAAATAAATTTGAATATGGGATTTAAAAATGGATCGATGCCTGTACATTGGATTCGAATGAATAACGCAATGGAAACTAATTTGCGTTTAAAAACTTAGCTTAGGTTACAACAAATGTTTGAAAGGTTCTTTAAAAATTTGGTTTAGCCGGAGTCGGAGTCGAGCAAAATTTTTACGACTCCCGACTTCCAGCAAAAATATTCAGACTCCGACTCAAGGACTCCGGCCACACCAGCCCTGGTAGTAACTATAAATGTCACATTTGGTTGAAATCGGTTCAGATTTCGATATAGCTTCCATATATATGGTTTTCGAGTTGGGCAAAAATTGGCAAAATACCCAAAAATGGCCAAAATACCAAATTTAAAAATATGTATATGGAAACAAACACCTTTATATATAGCACCCAACACATTGACAGATTTGATATGCTCTCGAAAATGCTTAATCTACAAAGTGCGGCTGGCAGGGGTATTATATATGTCGGCCCCGCTTCGAACTTCAGTTTTGCCTTACTTGTTTTTAAAACTCAATTAAAGACTTTAATTGGAAAAATTTCTTGAAACTTTTTTTCTTTGTATAATACCATATTTATTTTTAAGGTCTATCAAATCATTTATTAAAAGCTATTCTCTATGCTATAATAAAACATAATACGTCTATAAAGGCTCTAAAACTTTTCCTAAAAAATTTATGTGTTAGACCCCCGCTTACATGGTTTGTTCGTTTTGTCCATCTAGAGGTCCACCAATATTTTTTGATACACCCCCCTTTAAGTCTAACGTTGCTGGCTTGATTTTTTGGAGATCTCCAAAGATTTAGCTTTTGCCAGCTAAATCTACGGTATTCATGTTCAATTTGAGGTATACGCGATTGCTGTAACTGACGGCTCCATGACCATCTGGGCATGATGATGTAATCCAGGCCACCACCTTACAGCTACTGACCATTTTGAAACACTTCGTTCCAACTTTGGTGCGGACTGTGGAAGGGCATTTGGCATGCTAAGATTATGTCTGTTCATTGTTGAAGATATTTGGCACGCTGGCCATTTTTTGCGAGAATACCGAACAAAGTTATCCGTTTTTCGAATGTTGCAGAGATCCTCCAAAACGGACCACTAAATAACAAAAACACAGAAAACACAATAAAGGTATTTCGCTTATTTCGTCCGAAATTAAGGTACTTACGAATCTAGGCACTCAAAAATCCTCCTCTTGGCTCACTGGTCCTTCCTAAGAAGTATTTCCACTGGCAAATACACCACCACCTAAATTACGATTGCTGGGGGGGGGTCACCAAATTTGTGTCCCAATTTCTGAGAAAAGGCAATCCCGCTCCTCCTCGGCCTATCGATGGTTGAGAGATTCCAGGCGAATAATTGGGGGTGATAAAGTCCGATAATGCCAATGTCAAGCAATATATTGATATGGCCAACTAATCCAAATCGGAATCTTGAAGAACATATGCAAGGTTCGAACTTGAGGTTTGATTGTTGTGTGTCATGTATTTGTACTACAGCAGACTGATGATAGGTTGGTTGCGATGATCATTGTATCAACATCGGATTCAGTTGTTTATTATGATAAATCAGTCTCTGCCATACTTGAAAACTTAGATATGGGCGATTTCCTCGCTTTGAAGATAGGTCAGTGACAAGGCACTAGCAACTCGAACATTCAAATATATAGTTCATCAAAAAAGATGGCCTGAAAAACAAAAATAGTTTTTAGGATTCACTCAAAAGCACTAAGCTAAATCGCTTGTTGGGGATTCACTGGAATTCTGTGGGCGGACTCACATTCACAGCAAATGAGTAGTCAAACATCTTTGTTTGCTCGTTATTCAATCTTGAACTTAAGTTTTATTCTTGGTTGCCTCGCTAAAATCAAACAATATAGACGTCCGCAGACCAAAATATTTAAAATTTCTATTTGGGATTGTGGGAATTTTAGATAATTGGTTAAGTCCGTTTGATTAACAATTATCAGACAGAACAGATTCTTGTCAAATGGTATAATAGATTTGCTTGGGAATTTTTGAATAACAATTTACGCAGGCCGGTGAGAGATCCCAGATCAGATCAAAGTAAAATATTACTTTTAGATAAAAAAACCTACAAAAAATGTTGCTTACTGCAAAGGTATACGAATTAAAAAAGAGACTACATTTCAAGATTGGTGTGGGTTAGATGCATGTGGGTATTGGTGAATTGGTGGGTGATGATTTGGATTTGTAAATGATTTTTGGTGGTTTTGGGTTTGGTTTCACGTTATATTATGGTTGGCTTATTCTTTATTTTTTAATTTATTCATGTCTTTCTATGTGGGTTTTTTTTGTCTTTATTGTTATGTTATTGTTTGGGTTTGGTATGGTCCCAAATTTAATGAAAACAATTTGTTAATAATGTTGTTGTGGAATACTGATATAAGACTTCTTCTGTTATAAAATTTAAAATTATTTTCATTTAATTTTAAAGAAACTTTTGTTCTCTTAACATGAATGGTGCTGTGTTCCTATAATTTAGTGTTACGTTACGATATATAATATATCGATTATATATCACAAAAGAAAAATTCGATTCCAATAACGAAATTAATGATATCCAAAATTAATTTTTTAATTCTGAATGCTCTTTCTACAGAAAATTGATAGATATTCAATTTTGAAAAATTAATTTATGAAGGCTCCAATTATAAATACAATTAATTGATCCATATTTAAATAAATTATTATATTGTATACTATTAATTGTTGTGATTGATTGTTGTTTCATTTAAAAAAAATGCTTGATTTCAATTAATTTTTTAATTGCAATACTTTTTTCTCCTATATATTATATGTATGCAAGGAGCGAACGGAATGATGAATTACATTTGAATCACGGTTACATTCTTCAAATTATAGGGTTGCTATTATTTAATTTATTAGTCTATTTTTCCTCTAAGTTCTCATTTAGACAGTTTGCGAAATTGGTGAAATATGTCGCATTGTGACTAAAACTGCAGCCTAGGACTTTTTATTATCAATTAAAATTATTGATTCTAGCAGACAGACGTGTGAGGGGTTATAATGTGGATTTTTTTGGTGTATTAAATTTTGTGTTGGTGTTGAGTTTCTCCTGTGTAGTAATATGTACGTAGACGGATACAGACTTGGATTGCATTATCTAATCTACGACTCCAGGAAGACGGATACTACTACAAAAAAATGGTCTATCTTAGATGTTTTTACTGTTACTGGGTAGAATTGGTATATGAGATTTCTGATGTTTTGGTAGATTTTGCAAAATATTTCTTCGTCTACAAAGTGTTTCTATTAGAAAAATGATTTTGGTGCAAAATTTTACATATATTGAAATAAAATTTTTGTAAAATTATCTATAAGAAATAAAATGTTGGCAAAAAATTTTCTATAGAAATTAAAATTTTCTTATAGGAAATAACATTTTTGGCAAAAATGTTTGATAAAGTCTCATATTTAAATTTAATATTTTAGAAAGTATCTAATTGCTTTATCAAGAATTGAGTAATAAGGTTTGCAAAAATTATCGAGTATAGAAATAAAGTTTTGACAATTTTTTCGATAGGTAGGAAAGAATTTAAAATGTTTGTGGCAAAATTTCTTTATAGAAGTAAAATTTTGCAAAATTTCTAATAGCTAGCAATACAATTTGTGTGGCAAAATTTTCTAAGGAAATAAAATTTTGGCAAAATGTTTATAGAAAATTTTAACTAATTTTTTGCCAAAAATTTTCTTATAGAAAAAAAATTGCGAGAAAATTTTCTAATAGAAATAAAATTTTGACAAAATTTTTCTATAGTAATAAAATTTTGGCAAAATTTTTTTTGGGAAAAGTAAAATTTTGAGCAAAAAAAATTTTCTTAATAGAAGTAAAATTTTTTTGCAAAACTTTCTAAAGAAATTAAAATTTTTGGGCCAAAATTTTCCTAATTAGAAATTAAAACATTTTCGGCCAAAATTTCTATAGATGTAAAAAATATTGTGTTTTCAGAACAATTTTTCTATAGAAATAAAATTGTTGTGGCGAAAAAAATTTTCTATAGAAATAAAATTTTCTTGATAGGAATAATAATTTTTTGGCAAAAATTTTTTCTTATAGAACTAAATTTTAAGCAAAACTTTATATAGAAAATAAAAATGTTTTGGCAACATATTTCTTGGTAGTAAGTATAAATTTTATGTCAAAATCTTATCTGTTTATAGAAATAAAATCTTTGGGCGAACTTTTCTATAGAAGTAAAATTTTTGCAAAATTTTCTATAGAAATAAAAATTTTTGGTGAAACATATGTCTATAGTATAATAATGGAATTTGGTCCTCATGTATACTATAGAAATATTTGGCATATTCTACTGAAATAAAATTTTTAGCAAAATTTTCTATAGATGTAAAATTTTCGGAGAGAATTTTCAGTCTTATTATATAATAAAAATTTTTGGCAAAATTTACTCTAGAAATAAAGTTTGGTCAAAATTATTTCTATAGAAATAAGATTTTGAGTCTCAAATTATTGGTCTATAAGAAGTAAAATTTATTGCAAGATTTTCTATATATTGATATATATTAAATTGTTTGAGTAAAAAATTCTATATATGTAATATAAAATTATTTTGGTCAAAATTTCTATATTTAAATAAAGTGTTTTGGAACGAATAAGTATATTCTACTAGTAAAAAATTTGTTGGCAACTGATTGGTCCAAAAGATAAGCAATATTGTCATTAGAAATGAAAATTGTTGGCAAAACTGTCTATAGGAATATATTGTTTGGCAAATAATATTGTATTCTAAATATATATCGAAATAAAATTTTAGGGAAAATTTTTGGAAATTAAAATTTTGGCGCCGAACATTCTATATATTGAAATAAAATTTTGGCAAATATATTTTTGGAAATAAAATGTGTTGGGCGATAATCTCTATTAGAAAATAAAATTTTGGAAAATTTCTATATAGAATACACAATTTGCGATAATATGTTTTCTATAAGGAAATCAAAATAGTGATGTTATTGAGCAAAAAGTCATATAAGTATTAATATTTTGGCCAAAATTTGGCAGAGTATAATGTTAGTCGGCCCTATGTTCCTACATTTCTCTTTAAATATTCATTTAATATATATAATTCATTCCATTAATCATTTTTGGTAAGGTATAAGAATTCTCTTCGAGAAAATTTCGATATATATGGTAATTTCAGAAGTGATCAGAGAATTAAAATTTTCCTTCTACATTAACATAAAAGGTGAAGGAAATACTGGTGAGGACTTCCAAAGCGATAAGGACTTTGAAAATCGTTCGAACTCAATGACGTTGTGCACCCAGTAAGAAAAGCTTGATTTGAGGATTTTTGCTTAATATCGTATGTATGTAATTGTATTTTATTGGAACTCTATTATTTTGATACACTAAAAATCTAATCTGAGGGTCAAATCTAAAAATGCGGCTGTCCTACTAGAAAATTTAATTTCTGGATTGGTACGTTTGCTTACACCAACACCAACATGTTTTATTTGGTTTGGCCCATCTAAGGTGTCCTCACCAATAATTCTTAAAACACCTCCTTATTAAATCTAAGCTGGTAGGCTTGATTGCAGATTTCAGAGATTAGCTTTTTGGCCCGTCACATCAAACTGGTTATTTCATCTTCTTAATGTATGGTTTTATACGTGAAAGCTGTAGACTGAGGCTCCTATGCCAATTGGCATATTTTGTTAATTTCCAGTGACCACTGCCAACTGTGTTGATCATATTGAAACCCATTGTCCAATTTTTTGCGTACGACTGTGGAAGGCATTTGATCCAGATTGTGTCATGTCATTGTTTGAAGAATATGGCCCGAGCAATTTTGTGCAGAATGTTTGTTGAACCAAAGTATCATCCTGTTTTGAAATGTTGCCAAAGATCCTCCCAAACAACGACCACTAAATTTGAAAGAACAACTCGATCAAGTTTAAGTTAAGCTTAGCTTGCTGAGGCTAAATTAAGGCCACCTACGCATTGTGCACTTCACAAATCCTCCTTCTTGCTCACTGTGTCCACCGCCAAAGTACACACCCTTTGCAAATACACCTTCCCCCTTAATTCCGTTTAATTATCACCAAAATCTGATGACCCAATCTCAAACAAATGCATCTCTCCTCCACGGCTGTTAGAAGCTTAATCGGAACCACCAAAATTGAGTCTTGCACGCACACTGAAGATGGCCAAAATGACATTACGTATCGACTTAGAGAGCATGATTGCTTTTTGGTTCTCTTTACGATTGATTGATTTGTGTTGGCAGTACAAAGAAAATCTTGAAGACTACTGACTTTCGAATGAAACCCGGTCTTATATACTTCCCAGTATTGAATTCTAGACCATGAGAAAGGCCCACAGCTTTCACACATATTCCAATTTGCTGCGTTATCTCAAAAAAAATCAAAAAAAAAATAAAAAAAAAAAAAAAAAAAACAAAGATCGAGATCTGGGATTCAACAAGAACCTTATTGGATAATATCTTGAAATATTAGCTGGGGAATCCCACCGGAAACTTTTGCGATTTAATTGTTGATCTTGGGTTATATCATTATGTTTTGTTATGCAGCTGCTATTATTTTTACATTTACACTCAGAATAATTTTTTATACCCTCCAATCCATTAGGATGGGGGGTATATTAACTTTCTGTCATTCCGTTTGTAACACATCGAAATATTGCTCTAAGACCCCATAAAGTATATATTATTTTCTGGTCGTGGTGATTAATTCTGAGTTCGATCTAAGCATCTGCCGTCCGTCCGTCCGATCTGTGAAATCACGCTTAACTCCGATACGAAACTAGCTATCGACTTGAAAACTTTGAGCACAAGTTAGTGTTGTTTATCGATGTATGGTCCGGACGGTATTGAAAATGCGAGCCGATATCGGTTCCACTTTCTAACGTATAGCCCCCATATAACAGGGACCCCTCAGATTTGGCTTGTTTGGATAGGCCTCTAACAGAAGTCAAATATTTTCATCCGATCCGGCTTGAAATTTTGGGAGTATATTGGTTGTTTGGGTATATTGGTCTCTAACAACATGCAGAAATTTGGGTCCACATCGGTTCGAAGCATAATTAATATATATTATGCCTCCTATATGAAACCGATCCCCCAGGGATTTTGCTTGCGTTGAGCCTTTAAATAAGAGAACAATTTCATCTCAGTATCTCCGGTGAAATTTGGAATTTGTGATCTGGTGGTATATTGGTCTCTAACAATCATGCACAAATTGCGTCCACATCGCGTCCATAATTATATATGAGCTCCCCCTCATATAAACCCGATCGCGCGCAGATTTTCTTATGATCTCAAGAGAATGGCAATCACTTTCAACATTAATTTCAACGGTTGTGAATTTGGAGATATAGGTGTGTAGGGTTCATATTGAATCTCTTAACTTAACTTAGTGCGTGCCAGAAGTTGGCAGTCCATTATCGAGTTCGATAGGATTATATATAGCCCCCATTATAAAACATTCTCCAGATTTGACCTCCGGAGCCTCTTGGAGGAAGCAAAAATTCATCCGATTCGGTTTCAAATTATGGCACGTGGGTGTTAGTTATATTAGGTCACTTAACAACCATACCAAAATGATCCAATTTCACACAAAAATTGACGTCCATATCGGTTCATAGTCATTGGTTGCCACTAAGAGCCAAAAATAATCTACCAAAGTTTATTTCTATTAGAAAA
>PGFW01002134.1:0-15498 GCA_003123925.1 Haematobia irritans
CTGGACACAAATATTAACGCGACTCGACGGCTTCATTCTCAGACCCTTTCCTTAGCAAAACAATACAGAATGTGAGAATTTTATATATCAATTTGGCCCTTTAACAGGGATTTGATAATAAAGTTGTATGTATTTCATTGTAGTTAAATAAATATTTATTTTTATAATGTTTAACACAAATATAACAATAATATCAGTATAATTACAATAAATAAATAATATATCCATATACACAAATGCAAATATGCAGAACAAAACGTCCAAGACAAACAAATCAAAAGGCAAAACAAATACACAAATCCAAATCGAAATCCTTGGTCCCCATCCTCTAAAAGAATCATTAGATAAAAAATTGGCAATAGTGTGCAAGTGTTGGGGAGTGCGTGTGTTTGTGAGTATGTGTGCGAGTACATAGTGACCCATAATATTATTTATTATATTATTAATAATATTAATTCAATAACAATAACAACAAATATACATATATTACATATATTAATACTGTAACTACTTCAATCTCTATGAAAATGTCTATCCAACTATGATTACAATAATAATAATAACAACAACAATAACAACAACATCCATTAATACAGCAACAACAATATCATCATCATCATCGCACACGGTCCCCATACCATCCGTTTGTGTACGTGTGCCCCATAGTACTAGTTATGATGTGGTGGGGGGTGGCCCCGACTCCATTACAGGCGCCCCCACCATTACCACCACCAATACCACTACTAACACCACAACCATCATCACCACAACCACCATGAATATGCCCACCATAGAACGGCATAGCTCCGAATGTGATTTTACAACACTGTTGTTGGTGAGGTACACCATTTTTTTTGTCAAATCAATTCGATTTTGTTTTGAAACCCAAACCCTCGCCCCGGTTTCATACCAGCTAACCCCTGCAGATTCATAGAAGAAATCCCAATCCAATAAATAATAGAAAACATAGATTTCTTAGAACACACTAGTTACTCATATAGATCAATAGAAGCTTCTTTTTATCCATAATATTTCTGTTAGTTTGGTTCGATTCGTTATTCGCTCGTTCGCCTACTCCTTTTAAGATTCGTTCGTAATTTTTTTTAAATCTTAGAGAGTTCAATCGTTCCTTTGCCTTGCTTTTATGCCTTACATATTTTTTTATCGTTATTTTCATATAGTGAAATTCCTCCAAAGGATTTAGATTTGTAGTTCCCCCTTGTTCCCCCTTAGAGATTATTTTTACAAAAAAGTTTTTTCATACCCCCTATACATATATAGAAGGTTATAATAAAAACCTCATTATATTCCATTCATATCTTCTCCCTTCAATCCCACCCATTCATTCATTTGTTATTCATGCTCATTCAGTACTCTCTTCGATTTCTCTTTCTTAATGTGATCTCATGTCTGTTATTTGTAATTACTCATTTTGCTCATTGTTGTCATTGGTAAGCATGAATGTAAATAATTGCAGAGTCACTACGGAATGTCTTAAACAATTTAATGTTAGAAATCTTGTTTAACTATGCGTTTGCTATATAATATTTTTTAGCGTCAATTCCAATGTAGACAAATGCCCCTACCGGTGTACTTCATCTGAATAAGATGCCTCCGGTATAAATGATATTTTGCTTTTACCTGCCAGATTATTCAGAAATATAGTCAATAACATAAAGTCGCGGGGAAAACAATATTTTGTATAAAATACTGACCTGTTTTCAGGAATATAACAGATTCAATTCGTATAATTCATGGAATACGTGTGCCTAAAATTTTAAGACGTACCGATCCATTCTCCCTCCGAATATTCTGGTTGTAAAAATATGCACCACTGTAAAGAAAGTAATTATTCAATTCATTAGCACAAGTATAATGAGCAATTCCACAAATTTTTTGCAGGAATTCGAAATCCTTAACCTCTAGCTTATTGGAAAAATTCTTAAATCAATCAATGTGCGTTTTAATCTAAATGAATAAGACATGGTATGATCAGTTGCTTCAAAACATATTGTGTTCAATTAAACAGAATTTTAGGGAACAACAAATCTATGAAAGTTTCCTTCGCTAAGTTGTAGGATATATATGCAAAGAGTCTCTTCCTCAAAACGTTTTAATATAAAAAAATAACATTTGTTATATAAAGCGTAATCGTCTTCTAATAGTATCAATCCGACATATTGCATTTTTAAATTAAGAAAAAAATCGCTTTCAAAGTATATGGCTAAGACTTATTTTAATCGATTGCATCTTCGCGTTAAAGTTTATTTTGTACATTAAGAAAACTAATTTGTTACCTGTCATCATTTGATTTATAAATTGAATTGGTTTGAACATTAAATAAACTTTATTTCATACCAGTGCCCCCCACCCAGTACAAGATTGGCCAACTAAATTATCGCCAAAATATGATAAATCTTAATTGTTCCACTCCCCTCCGTTCCTGGGTTTTAGCCAGGAGCGTCCGTCAAAAGCATCTCTTTATTTTAAAGAACGCAAGCATCTTTGATCGCAATCAAATAAACCGGAATGCAATCTTTTCATTCACAGTTTCTGGGCAATAATCCAACGATAAAATACACTAAATATTTGGCAGACAAAAAAATTTTTTTATTTGCATACGTCCTTAGGTAAATTTGCATTATTATGTAATTACCAACTCTATAGCCCTTTACCTATTCCACTTTCAGATTTTTTTTTTGATTTTTTTTTCCCAACACTTTCGAACAGATTATCCAAAGTAAGCTTTAGGGTACGTTAAGCATGCCATTGGTCACAATTCAAGATAAGTATTTCTGAGACACAACACATGTATTCTTACCCCTAACAATAATTGAGGTTAGGAACATCTTGCGCTAATTGGCAGCAGGTAATTTTTTTCTTTGGTGTGTCTGTGACAAAGCTGAGATCAGGAGAAAAATTGAAAGTTTTTAACATTAGGTTTTTATTCCGGAAGTGAAAGGGTTAATAAAGGAGCATTGGACGGTAGGTTCCAAACAAAAATAGGTGAGGACCAGTTAAGATGTCTTGCGCGCTCTACTCACATGGTGCTGGAAAAGTTTTCCCGGGCCCAGATTCCTCGACACCAAGAGACTGGTTGGGTATCAAGGACGATTTAAAGCTTCAGTCGCCATTTGGAGACCCGACGTCTTATCATGTTTAAAGCTGCCTCTGATACTAATATGGTGAAGTTGTTGGAAGGCAGCTGCCCTAGGATTAGTCGAGAAGAAAGAGCTTACCGCTAGGACTGCACATATGCGCTGGCAGATACCTGCAAACCCTCCTGACCGCTGAATCTATTTTTACAAATAGACTGGAAACAATGCAATACAGATCTTCCAACAGCTGGATTGCGAAGGTTGGCCGTGTGAGAAGTTTGGATGGACGCAAGACGGTCACATTGATATCCCTGATTTCTTGAACACTCAGTCTTTTGCCACATTCTAGGGCACAAGTCTCAAGGGCTATACCATCTTTGAAGTGTGCCCCCGCCTACCTCCTTCCGTTTTTTTGTTAAGACAAGACGAGATCTGGCACCTGCAGCACTTCAATTGTCTTAGGAGTTGTGTTTGGGCTAAGATCTGAACGTTTATTGGCCAATTATACCCCCACCGACTGTATGCCGCTAGTAATCGCGCTCCAATCCACTTGTGCGCGCTCTCGACGGACCGAGTAGGCGCTTCCCAATTCATGCTAGGTATCGGAGATATTCTGTTACTTGCTATTCGTGTTCTACGTTGTCAATATTTTAACAATTAATCCTAGAGTATTTCTAGTCATGTTGAGTGGGGTGTGTGCACGAGTTCATCCAACGCATGATCGCTTCGTATGATCCCTAAGTCCCCGGCGTAAGTCTTTACTTCTCGGACTTACTCTGAGTCTCGAGCTTACCTTTCCCAAGTCAACTAAAAATTAGTATCAAGGAGCAGCTTAAAACAATATTCCTCGTATATAGACTCCCGGGTCCTCAAATGTGTCACTAGCTTAAATCGTTCCTCTTAGGATACCAACCAGTCTCTCCCTGGATAAGTTCGAGGATCTTGGGCCGGGGGAAACTTTTCCCAGACGGTGAGTAAGACGCCAGACAAAGCATTTCTCAATTCTCCCGAAAATAGGGCAAACACCCCCATTTTATAGCGCTTGGAGATCATAGCCGCTCCAATGCGTCAACTTGTTATCTAACCTCCTTTTCACTTCCGAATAAAACATCTAATTGCTTAAAAACTTTCATTTTTCCTCTTGTATCCTCCTATCTAAATTACTAACAGTCTTGCAAGAAAAAAATTATTCGCAATTTTGAAGGTTACAACATACCCTCAACACTAATAATTTGTATAAGTACTACATAGTTATCTTCCTGAAAAAACATTATTTCTTGATATTGTGACTCCAAATCTCATACGAAACTAAAGTCTATATTGGCTGCTCATATATCTAGTTGAAGTGTTGGGAAAAAAATCAAAAAAGAAATCTGAAAATAATAGTAGGCTAAATTAGTTTATTTTACAACAATTGGAATCTCATCGCTAAAGTGTCATCCCCTGCTTTACTAGAGACGTAGCATTAAAAAAATTGTCTCCAAATTCGTGTATTTTCGAAGTTTATTTTGTCCATAGAAATGTATATGAAAAATGCATTTTTAGGTATTATTCCAGTCAAAGATGCCTCTTTCTTTAAAATATATACGAGATCTTTGACGACCTCGCCTGTCTCTTGAAACCAGGATAATAAAATTTAAATTTATCCATTATTTTGCGATATTTTAAAGTAAACATAATATAATACATGTCAACAAATATGACCAATATAAATGACAATACCAAGTGGATAATACTAGACAGTAATAGTTTATCTTATATTAGTTAAAAAAAGAAAAAACTAATAACAGAGAATGCACAATACAATAAATAAGTCTTAGCTCTAAATAACTCTGAGACTATTATTGACATTATAATATATAAAATGACATTAAAGTGAGTGTCATGTAAGAGTTAAAAGATCACGCGAGATGTTTCTTATATATAAAAATGTTTTAAATAGTAATCTATGAGAGTAGAGAGAGAATATAGCGCATAAGAAAATAATAACTTCTAACTTCAAGCAGAGAAACAGATATATTCTAGATATATTGTGTCGCTTAAATTTAATGAAACAAATTTTTGAAGCAAGGATTATAAGCTTTCATTTAATTAAAACGCCATTATTTTAAAGAATTTTTTCCATAACTGAGGGTAAATTTCGATTCCTAAAATTTCCATATTAGGTTAATATTTTTTCAGTGTAGATACAACCAGAAAAAATCGTACGTCTTAAAATTTAGGCCGAATTCTATGAAATCAAGTTTGTTATATTTGAAACATCAGCTATTTTTAAAAATATTTTTTCCGGAAATTTTGTATTTTTTATATTTCTGAATAATCTGCAGTCCAAATTGAAAATTAAATTTTGACCAAAAATTCAAAAAAATACAAATTTAAAGTTAAATATATTTACGCAGAGATGAACAAAATAGTGGTATAATAAAATGTTTTGTTTTTAAAGCAAATTTTGTTCATGTTATAGTTTTTTTTCGAATCGGTGATCTTGTGCATTTAAGGGTTAAGGAATAAGTGGTTTGCCCATATACGTGGATCTTTACTTTTTTTCTTCCATTTTACCCTTTTCGTCCATCTTGATTGTTTATGTTTTTTCTTACATTTCGCATGTTGTTTTTATACTTGTTCGTGCAAAACACCACAAATATGCGAACTTCTGTTATATGTTTTATCCGACACAATTATACACGATTTATTCGTCATCTCAATACCTTGCATTTCGGTCATTTCTAATTCGAGTTATAATTTGTTTAGTGAAAAAAAGCGAAAACCTCAAAATAACGGGATATCTCAAAACGCTGTTTCATAAAAATTTTTAACATTTTTTCCCAATTCAGCAGATCAAAATACATAAGAAAAGTCACCTCTCACCAAATGTACATTTTCAGTGTAAACTAGTATAATTGAGTGATTCGACTTAAAAATGGGCATCTTTACATAAAAGCAAATTTTTACTGACTATGGTCAACTTAGCTTTAATAATTCTGAAAACTTCTTAAAAATTAATTAAAACGTCTTTAACCGTGGAAAGTCATCCATATTTGGTGTACACACGCACAGAAAAACCATGTTTGGACATGGTTGCAGCATCCATTTAATGTTTATCTAGAGAATGTAATTGCCGCGAAAACCATGTATTTTGTCTTTGTAAAAATAGTTTTCTAGCGGAGAAAAATATATGGTGGCAATAAGCATTTCAATGGTTCTCAAATGCCGCAAACATGTTCTATTATTTAAATGATAGAATTTGAGACCATTAAATGGTCGCGAAAATCATGTACCTGACCATTCAATTTTTTTTACTTTTTTACAGGGAACAAGTATATACAGCAGTAAGTTCGGCCAGACCGAATCTTAAATACCCCACACCATGAACCAAATATTAGGGTTTCATTTGAAATTTCAGGAGGGCTTGAGGACATTTCGGAAGATAAATTTAAAGATTTCACCTATGAGGACTATATCAGATTCTGGATTTATAAGAACCATTTTTGTTTGAGTTTTAGAGGAATTATTAACATCTCTTGTAAGTGTGCAAGAAAATTATAAAATAAATCGTTCTTATGGGGGCTATACTAAAATATGGAGCGATACTCACCGTTTTCGGCACACCTCTTTATGGCTCGAAAATACCTCTAGATTTCCAATTTCAGGTGTTCGGTCGTAGCAGGAATCGAACCCACGACCTTGTGTATGCAAGGCGGGCATGCTAAACATTGCACCACGGTGGCTCCCAAAATATGGACCGATACTCACCATTTTCGGCACACCTATTTATGGTCCTAAAATACATCTAGATTTCCAATTTCAGGCAAATTGGATAAAAACTACGGTTTCTATAAGCCCAAGACCCCAAATCGGGAGGTCGACTTATATGGGCACCATACCAAAACATATGATCGATACTCACAATTTTTGGCACACGTATTTGTGGTCCTACAATACCTCTAGATTTCCAATTTCAGGCAAATTGGATAAAAACTACGATTTCTATAAGCCCAAGACCCCAAATCGGGAAGTCGGTTTATATGGGTACTATATCAAAACCTGGACCGATATAGCCCATCTTCGAACTTGACCTGCCTGCAGACAAAAGACGAGCTTGTGCAAAATTTCAGCACGATTGCTTCATTATTGAAGACTGTAGCGTGATTACAACAGACAGACAGACAGACAGACAGACAGACGGACATCGTTATATCGTCTTAGAATTTCTCCCTGATCAAGAATATATATACTTTATATAGTCGGAAATCGATATTTCGATGTGTTACAAACGGAATGACAAACTTATTATACCGCCGTCACATTCTATGGTGTGGGTATTAAAAAAGTATTTTTATAGGTTAAGTATAGACTAAGAAACCATTACATGGCCATTAAAAGACATTTACATTTTTTTTCGTGACCATTTAATTTTTTTAAACTTTTTTGCAGCGAAATGAAATTGATAAAAACATTGAGCACGGTTCACACGATTTTCATTTTTGCGCGTCAGTCGTGGGTTGATTGTTTCTTGAATGGACGGAGAATACGGAATTTTACTGTGTATTTGTGTTAATTTTATTTATTCAGAAGTGGCACGGTGGTTTATATGTGAAAGACAAAAAAGGAATGTGTACGTGAAAAAAATGTAGCCTTTTTTTTGTTCTGATTTTGCTATATATGGTATCAATTTAATTTTTTATTTTGCACGTTACATGATGTTTGCGTTGTACATTTGAACGGCAGCGATGTAAAAATATGGAATAATACTAATTGTTGAAATTGAAAGTAAAATACAGTGTGTTAAAAATATATGATGTTTGAACGCATATATAATACAAATAAACAATGAATTAGTTTATAAATAAATAACAAACAACATAAAGTTAACTTTGGTGTTTTCTTTTCTCAAGTGGCCGTCCTTTTTCGAACGATGAAAAAAAAGTTTTTCATAAAGATCAAAACATTTTAGGTTTGACCATGGTTCTTTTAAACTTAGAAGAAAAATCATTTTTAATATATACCCGCTCACAAAAAATCGCTTCCTTGTAACATATACTTCCCAAACATATTTTGCTTCAAGCATATACATTTTTGGCTATTGGCCCAAACATTTTATAATGTTTGATTTCTCTAAACAATATATAATATGTTTGAAAAGCATATTGGTAAACAATATATGTTTGGGTAGTTCTAAGTTCCAAACATTTCTGGTATTTTTTGCATCAAATTCAATTGAGAATGTTGTCTTCCAAAAAACAATATGTTTTTATGTTGAACATATAATTATTGTTTGGAAGCATATTGCACCCAAAAATATTTATATGCCTTAAACAAAAAATTCTCCCAAACAATAGTTGTGCTCAAAATTTTATTTAATTATTGTATATATGTTACAATCAATAATGAATTATTGAAAATTAAACAGCGGGCTAATATAGGTGCTAACAACATTAGTTTTCGACCTGGAATGCTCAAAATTTTGTTTCTGCCTAATTGTATATTCCCCCACATCTTTCATTACTTCACGAGATTTTTTAGTTCTTAGCCACCTTTTTCTGTAATTACAAAACATTGTAGAAGAAATTATTCAATTTTTATGATTTTTTTATTTAACTTTACCTTTTGCCGGACGGGTGGATTTCGAACAGCGGACCAACACAGTTTGTAAAGGATCACAGAAGTTAGCTGATTCAAATGCCCAAGGAAAATAAAATCGTTAACTTTTGTAATAATCAAGCAACAACCAACCAAACTTAATTCAATATCGCTCCCTGTTAAATAGCGCTCCAAAGCTACTAAACACATAATATGTTTATAAGCTATTTACTAAAATTAATTATATGTTTGCATCCAAGCATGTATATATATTAACAAACATTTTATGTCCGCTAAACATAATATGTTACTAAAATATTAAACATATATGTCCCAAACATGTTATGCTGTTTATTGACCATTAGTATGCTTGCACTCAAAAATATATTGTGTTTTAAAAATTTGTGTTCCAAACATATAATGTTTATAGCCCAAACATATGAAAAACAGTCTTTTCATACGTGTACATAAACATTTTAATCGTGACCATGTCTTTCATTCAAACAAAATTTCTTTTTATCAATATTATATAACAATTTAGATGAGGACAATTATATATTTCTTAGAACCATGTTCACTGAGCCAACATGGTTGCATGTTAAAATGTTACATGGTAAAACAACATTTTTAATTTGATTTGTGAATTCTTTTGAAATTTGATTAGAATTTCAAATAATATTGGGGTTCATAACCGAATGTAAGATAAATTCTTACAATCTAATACACCATCATAATTGGTGCTCATTATTATACCTCCATCCGTTGTAACACATCATAATCTCAAACCATAAAGTAATATATTCCTGGGTCGTGCGTGAAATCCTGAATTCGTATTCTGAGCATTCCGGTCGGTCCCATCGTTGAAATAACGCTAAACCCCCCCATTCCCCCTTCCCCCCCCCTCCTCCCCCTCCTTCTCTTCCCAAACGAAACATAGCTATCGACTTGAAACTTGGCACAAGTAGTTGTTATTGTGTAGGTCGGATGGTATTCAAAGAGCATATCGGTCCACTTTTTACGTATAGCCCCCATATAAACGGACCCCCA
Organism: Haematobia irritans; assembly: GCA_003123925.1. Lineage (NCBI taxonomy): Eukaryota > Metazoa > Arthropoda > Insecta > Diptera > Muscidae > Haematobia > Haematobia irritans. Next base: position 9,726 of record PGFW01002134.1, read on the forward strand.
AATTTGCTTGCGGAAACCTAAGAGAAGCAAATTTCATTCCGATCAGGGCTGAATATTTGGTACATGGTTGTCACCAATATGATCTCGGACAACCATGTAAAAATTGGTCCCACAATCGGTCCATAATTATATATATAGCCCGCCACATAAACCGATCCCCGAAATTTGGCTTCGGTACCCTAAGAGAAGCAAATTTTCACCCGATACGGCTGAAATTTATACGTGGTGGTGGTATATGATATTTAACAGCCCCATACAAAAATGGTCCGTCGCATATCAAGTCCCAAATCATTATATAGCCCCCATATAAACCGATCCCGAGATTTGGTTTGGAGCCTCTTGGAGGAGCAAATTTCAAGCCGAGTCAGTTGAAATTTGTAACATTGTGGTATAATGCCTAACACAACTTGGCATAACTAGGTCACCATATCGGTCTAATAGTATATATAGCCCTCAGATAAAAATTCGATCCCCAATCACACAAAAAATTGGTCCCATATCAAAGTTCATTATATGTTATAATAGCCCACCCATTAAGCGACCCCCATATTCAATTCTGGCTCTCCTGTGCCACGATTACGGACTAATTCACAATTAGAAAACGATGTTAAGAAAAGTTTTAAGAAGATTCCAACAACCCAAGTAATTCGATTGTGGATTGAACAAGTCTTTCGTAGAAAGTTTCTTTACCGCAATCCATGGTGGGAGGGTACATAAGATTCGGCCTGGACGAAACTTACGGCCGTATTATACTTGTTGAATTTATTGGTTTTGGAATAACAATGCTTTTTGGCTACGCTTTTTTGCTGGAAGGGCTTATATAAGAGGACTCATTGAATATTTATTATTATAAACATTTCATCTTTTCCATAAAAAAACAACACTCTGTTTTTCCCATCTAATTATTTTTATTTCAGTTAAAAAATAACATCTCGGTTTCTGTTCAATTGTTCCTGTCAGTATTGGAAAATATTGTGGACAAATAGGCATTTAGTGCTAGTTGGTTTTTTCTCTCTCAACGAAGCCTCAAAATCTTTTGATTTTTCATATTCATGATGTCTGGTGGTTTGTTACGGATCACTGTGTGATTTTTCGTCCAACGGTAACGCAATTCAAGCGAATACAAAACATAAGAGACATATACGAGCGCCCCTATACTTGCGCAAGTAGTCAATCAACCGCTTTGTTTACAAACACTGCTAACTTTATTAGCGCTGCACAAATAGGTGTCATTTCGGTGTGGAGACCCTGTTGTGTGTGCTCATTTGCTCTGTCTGTAAAACATGCAAACAATAGATGTAGCAAACACAAATACACAGTATAATGTACAAATTTCCATGCGTAATTTCAACAACCCTTCCTTGGTTGAATATAAAAATGCAAATGGATTAATGTTGAAGTTGCTAACATGAACTACCTATTGGTGGCGTGATGAAAAATATTAGTTTCGAGATGAAAGAGAATTCAGTATGGTAAGTCGAAAATCGTCTTACCGACCAATCGGGGATTATGGCAGAGTGCAAATATTACGGAGCCAACCCATTTTGTGGAAAAAAGTGTCCCCTCTCTTTAAGTTAAAATGAAACTCATGTGTGAAGAAAATTGAAAATTCGTTATGCGCCAAAGTCACCCCGCCATTTTTATTTGTTTGAATGATTGTGATTTTCGTATAAAATTAGGTACAAACACAGAAAAAGTGTCTATCATAATTTAAGGCAGATTTTTTACCAATAAATTATTACAAGAATTTATCCAGAATTTTTCCGTACCTTCAACGAAAACTAACTACTCGAAAGGAAATTTGATCATTTTAAGTAGCAATCGTTTAAGTTCAATGGCCTACAAAAATACGATTGGGAAAATTTCCTTAAAACATTTTCTCTAACTGGCCAGTCCTAAAAATTCTTTTCGTTCATACTATAAAACTTAATTATGAAATATATAAAAATACTTCTAAAATAATAAGTGCAAATTTAACTTAAAGAGCTTTTTGGTATGGAGAAAATATTTTTTTACGAAATGAACTTGAAGCGGATAGCGTTTCTTACTGGGCAAATTCCTATAGTTAATAATAGTTGGTAACAACAATTTGCTCAATGAAATATTTTTTAGTTCAAATTGTAATTAAATTTAATAGACATATTTTCATCAAAAAATGTCCTAATTTTAAGGTAAATCGATTTCATCGTTCCTATACTGATATGCATTTAGAGTAATTGTGTTTAGAGTAAATTGTGGACAGATTCGCGATGAAATTAATGCATAGTAATCGTACAGAATATCTTCTCGTCAAAAGTGGAATATGTTTATAATGTAAAGATGAATGTTACTTGAATTTTGTTGAGAGTGAGAGCATGCAATGCAATAATGAGAAATGGTATGCGAGTGATGGGATAGTTGTGTTACCAGGGTATGGAGAATGCTGTACTATAGATAACTTTTTTTCAATACTTTTCAACCCCGGTCAGTACCGTATGTACCCCCGCCGAAGGATTTAAGTACCTTTTGTTGTAGACATTTTTGAGGTCGGATATCAAGATTTAATGTACAATGGCGTTTTGGAACTAAAATATTTTAATGATTTTCGAGAAAGTCTTTATCAACCTATTTGCTAAATAGTCTTTTACAAATATAGAAAAACAGACATGTTCAATGTGGGAAGAAAATCTCGATTTTGTAAAAGAACATAGTCAATAAACAGGATTTTAATTGAACTTCAAGAATGTTTTAGTCGAAAAAAAAGAATGCGATTCTATATTATCGATTTTTTATTTCTGGTAGAAAAAATGTATGTCAAAATTTTAATTTCTAATATAGAATTTTTTGCAAAATTTTATTTTTTATTGAAATTTTGTCAAAAATTTTATTTTCAATTGATAAATTTCTGTAAAACATTTTATTCTATAGGGAAATTTTTGCAAAATTTTATTTTCATATAGAAAAAAGTTTGCAAAATTTTATTTCTATAGAAATTTTGCGTAAATTTTATTTATTATAGAATTTTTGTCAAAATTTTTAATTTTCTTTAAAAATCAGTCTCTTGACAATTTAATCTTCGAGTGAAAATTTTTGTTGAAAATTTAGCAAAAAGACCTTTCCCGCTCAGAAAAAATTACCTTTTTGTACTTTCTTAAAATTGTTTTTTCCAATCCCTGTTGTGTACATCTTAGCCCTGGGGTTTTTTTTGTTTTTATTTTTGTCTTTCATGTGGTTTGTGTGTGTGTGTTTTATTATTCGCGCGAATGCGTTTATTTGTCTGGATCGAGCGTGTTGTTTTTCAATTAAAGGCACATGTGTTTTTGGTGTTTGTAGGAATGTTTTGGTTTGCTTGGCTTTGTTTGGCATTGCTTCAGTTGTATAGTTGGCAGTTGGCGTGGGCTGTTGTAATCTTTGTTTAGCAGTTATATGTAACAAGGGAAATAAACGTAATGATGTATTTTTGTTTTTGAGGCATATATTGGGTGTTTATTAAACTTTTAAATGAAAGTTATTAATATTTTAGCGGATTGAGATGTAACGATGGCGAAGTGATGATCGTAGTAGCCTTAAGAAACAAAGTTATTAAGAATGTTCAATATTTAGGTGAAAATGCCACCGTGTGCAAAATTTGGTTAGCTTATGGCCCGCCTTTCGCATACACAAGGTCGTGGGTTCGATTTCCTTGCTTCGACCGAACACCAAAAAGTTTTTCAGCGATGGATTTAATCCCCAACCTCAGTAATGCCCTGGTGAACATTTCTGAGAGGGTTACAAAGCTTCTCTAAGTGGATTTCAACTGCCAATGTGGGAACGCCGCTTCGGGACTGGCGCTATAAAAAAAGACGGTCCCTTCTCATTGAGGCCTTTAACATGATCGGGAAAAAAAGAAAAGGCACTCAGTTGATAAGAGAGAGTCCAACTCAATGTGTATTCACAATGGAGTGAATAGTCCTAAAGTGAGCCTGATACATCGGGCTGCACCTAAACCTAAACCTAAACCTAAGGAAAAAAATGCTGAAATGGAAAGTTATATTGAATAATTGCTTTATCTAAATTTAATATTTTATTATTCAATGTAAAATATGTAGTATATTTAATTTCAGAGTAACTCCAAGATGAAATTTAGAAAATTTTTTGTTACACCTCAGCGTTTTAGTTTTAATCATATAATTATAAGTATTTTAAACATTGGTTTCTTTAAAAATAATATTTTTTATGTATATTTATTATTATTTGCTATAATTATTTATTATTATTATTTTTTGAAAACAGTTTAAAAGTTTTTCCATTGTTTGTAAAAAGAAAAATATTTTAATCTTTCAGAGCAACCCAGATTGATTGCGGCAAAATTTTTATATTTCTCCTCAGCGTATAAATTTAATAAGAAAGTGCGTAAAAGTTTTTCTTTTTAAAACTTGACTTTTCCTTTTTCACTAGAAATATTGACGATTTTTATGACCTTTCCTTATTATACAAAATTACAGTTTTTATACCTTATTTTTAACTTATAAGTATTTTAATTTAAAACAAATTATTTAAATTTCAGAGAATTTAACAATTTAAGAACATTTTTATGAACATTGTTTACATTTCTTTTTAACCAGGAATATTTTAGTTTTTATGCAATATTATTATTTCTCTTTAATTAGATTTTTTGGAACCAATTTTATGTTTTTTATTTAATATAAAAAATAAATATTTAATTTCAGAGTAACCCCAAATGAATTTGGAAAACTTTTTATATTTCTCCTCAGCTACAATTTAATAGAGAATTGGTAAGTTTTATATTAAAACTTTGGCTTTCTTTTAACAGGTGGCTTTTCGATAACAACACAGTTTTATGAGTTAATATATTACTTAATTTCATTATTTTCTCTATTGTTTCAGGTAACAAATTCTTATGAAGATAACGTTTTATCTAAGAAAAGTGGAATTCCTAACACCAATTTGATAAATGCCACCAAATATGGTAAGTTTACAAGCTAAATGATAAAGAGCTAAAAAATTATATTTTTTTACATATTAATTTTTAACAATTTTCATTATTCCTTCCGTTTTTTCAGCAGGATATGTGAAAAATATACTTACGATGATTAAAAAACTAAGGATAAGTCAAAATGTGCAAACAGCGAGATAAAATAAACTACTTTTCCTTGTTCCATGTGGCCGTAATTGTTATTCACAAAAACCATTGTATTAAGAACTTCCATCATAAGTTTTTATAATAAAATACTTTTGCTTAAAGAAAGTTTACTATTTTAATGTATGAAAATTTTCGTAATAGTATAACGGTTTGTTGTTTTCATATTAAATTATTTATTTCTCCCGTAGTGGAATGATTGATATAAAAATAGTTTAAAATCGTCGACAATTTTTTAAAAAGACTGCATTATACCCAAAATTTTATTATCAGGTTTCTCCAAAAAATAAATCAAGTTAACCCAAAATAATACCAACTTTTTAACTGGTAGGGGTAATAAATCTAATGGTTTGTAAAATTGAACTAAAAATACAACGCCATAGATGAAGTACAAATATTTAAGAGAATTATAAACTAGGACAATGTTAGAAAAAAATCTTAAGCCTTATATCATGGTCAATTTAGCTACAGTTTGGTTAATTTTGCAAATGGGAAAGGGTCACATGTTTTTTCAGTGAAATTGCAATTCCCATATATTAAGTTTTAAACATTTCCTATATTTTATGTACTACTAATACTACAAAAATGACAAAAAAATTTAAACTGAATTGAATATTCATATATATATGTAAATGTATTAGTACTCTCTCTATT
>PGFW01002135.1:7124-17326 GCA_003123925.1 Haematobia irritans
TATTACGATATTTATTGTTATTCATCTTCACAGTTTAGCGCATGGCAGCACTATTAACGCACTTATCTCTGTTTCATATATGTATGTATGTTTTCTATTTCTAAATGCTTTCTTTAATTAGTGATATATATGTATTTTTCCTGTATTGCTCTTTAATTTTTTGTTGCTTAGTAGCTGGCAGTTTAGTAAAATTTACGGTCGGTGTTCCTCATCGTCGATTACTTAACCGGAGGAGAATCCATGGTTAGCAAAATGTTTGTATTTTGTTTTATCAAGCACAATAATAATAAGACATTGAGCTAGCTATCTCTACTATTATGTATCTACTTACTTATGGATGTGTATTTCAATATATCTATATTATATATATATACTTCACGCGATGTTATATAAACAAACGAATTTGTTGTCGTCGATCATGAAAGTGCTTATGTGTGAGATTTTCCATATTAGATGGGATGTGTAATTTATTTATTTTTTTTTTTATATTTCGCATGGAGAAGCTAGACACATTTAAGACTAAGCTCAGTAAAATATAGTCTGGTTTTACTAGTGTGTGTGCGAATTGAAGACGCTATTTCTCTGATATAAGTTTTTCCCTTTTCAATGAAGTCGTTTTGTCCTATCGTGAAGTGATTCGACTTAAAAATGAGTACGTAAGTTCAACTTGTCTTTAACAATTCAAATTATTAGCTTCACATTAATGGAAATATTCTTTAAATTTGTTGAATACTTGTGTGTGTATCGCCTTAAATCTACAAATAATGCAAAAATGCGGCTGAACGCACAATCTTTTTACATTATGAGGGCCACATGAAAAGTTGCTATAATAACATCGGAATTATGTACCAACATCAAATTTTTTTGTAGTGTAGACGATAAAAATTTAGTACATGAAAAGCCCTCTATACTCAGAAGTATAATTCGGCGTGGACCAATTTAATTGAGTGATTTCACATCATATCTCGACAGAGCGAAATAACTTACATATATGAGATAGGAGGAATCTCTTATTGTTTGCAAAATGGCAACCATGAACATTACAGTGTGCTCGCATCTACTTTTGGTTATTATGTGAACGTGGCTAAGATAATTAGCTCTTAATCTTCATCATATACAATCTTACTTATCTACTTTATTATTTGTGTAGTCACAAGAAATGACCACACGATTCATAAAAATGTATGCTGTCATTTGTCTCAAAGATTTTGGTATTGGTTTTCCTTCCAGTTACCGTGAAAGACTAAATGGTCACAATCTATAACAAATGCGTTATTCGTTCTTGAATATGACCAATAGTATAATCTCGGTCTCTTCGATCGGCTGAAGAATAAAAATTTGTGATGAGCCATCGTTGAGATACAAGAAGATATTACTGAATTAATTTTATATTAATTGTTTATTTATTTATATATTTTATTCATTCTCTCTATAGTATAAGTTTGATCATTTATAAATGTCCATTACTAATGCTAGCATACTAGTCGTATACTTCATGTCCTTATTACTATCATTCCTATATAATGATTCACATTGCGATGAATAAGATGACAATCATATCGAAAATTGCTTAGATTCTTGTGCCATCATAATGTATCAACGCAGATATAGCAGGCTGTACCACTACAAATAAAAATTTAAATAGTTCGCTATACCAATATTTCAAAGCCAAAGAAGTATACTAGAAAGAATCGATAGACATTTATGCATAGTAACATTTCCTCTGGTGTGTAATTCATAACTTCATGTACAAACCAACCGTGAAGTTCTTGCCTTCTTGGAAGAATAAAATTACTTATGGATGTGTATTTCAATATATCTATATATGTTATATATACTTCACGCGATGTTTATAAACAAACGAATTTGTTGTCGTCGATCATGAAAGTGCTTAGTTGATGAGATTTTCCACTATTAGATGGGATGTGTAATTTATGTTTTATTTTATATTTCGCATGGAGAAGCTAGACACATTTAAGACTAAGCTCAGTAAAATAAGTCTGGTTTTACTAGTGTGTGTGCGAATTGAAGACGCTATTCTCTGATATAAGGTTTTTTTCCTTTTCAATGAAGTCGTTTTGTCCTTATCGTGAAGTGATTCGACTTAAAAATGAGTACTAAGTTCAACTTGTCTTTAACAATTCAGAAATTAATTCTTCAACATTAATGAAATATTCTTTAAATTTGTTGACTTTTTGTATCTTAACTACAAAGCAAAAAGGAGCAAATCTTCTTTAGCAAAAGTGTTAAATATAAACAAAATTTTTTTGAGTGTAGGAGAAAAAATTTGTCTGAAAAGCCTACACGCAGAGAAGAAAAATGATTGTCACAATCATATTCGAAGAGCAAAATAATATGATAGGAGCTATTTTTGCGGCGACCATGAAACATTTTCACCTGCAACTATGTTGGATCAGTGAACATGGTTCTAAGAAAAATAAATTTGTCCTCATCTAAAATGTTATTATATTGATACAAATAATTTTGTTTGAATCAAAAGAAAATGACCACGATCTAAAATGTTGTGGTATTCGTCAAAAATGGTTTTCTTCCAGTTAAAAGAACATGGTCACAATCTAAAATGTTTTGATCTTTATGAAAAAAACTTTTTTCGTCGTCGAAAAAAAAGGAGGCCACTTGAGAAAAGAAAACACAAATTTAATTTTATTTATTGGTTTTTATTTATTTATAAATTAAATCATTATTTATTTGTATTTATAATGTCATGCTAGCAAACATCATATATTTTTACACACTCTATTTTGGTTCAATTTCAAGAATAAGAAATCATTCAATATTTACTTGTGCCCATCAAATGTATCAACGCAGACATCATGTAACTACAAATAAAAATAAATTACTCGTATACCATATATCAAAATGCAGAACAAAAATCAAGTACATTTTTGCAATTACACTTTCCTTTTTTGTATTCACATAAAACCACGTGCCACTTCTGAATAAATAAATTAACACAAAACACAGTAATTCCGTATTCTCTGTCCATTCCAAGAAACAATCAATCAAGATACGACTGACGGCCAAAATGAAAAATCGTGTGTTCCTGCGCCATGTAATGGTTCTAGACATGTCTATACGTAACCTATAAAAATACTTTTTTCCCAGCAAAAAAGGAAAAAAATTGAATGGTCAGGTATATGATTTTCCCGATCATGTAATGGTCTCAAATTCTATCATTTAAATAATAGGACATGTTTGTGGCATCTGGGAACCATTCAAATGCTTATTGCCACCATACGTTTTCGCGACAATTACAAAGACAAAATACATGGTTTTCGCGACAATTACATACCCTAGATAAGCATTAAATGGATGCGGATGGAACCATGTCCAAACATGTTTTTTCTGTGCGTGTAGTTTTCGAGATATCGACATCTTAAAATCGGTATTTTCCTTTACATTTTTGTAAATTCTGAAAGCAATTTTTTATGAAATGAATGAAACTGCGTTTTTTTTTTGCGTTTTTGGTAAAAATAGTACATTTTAAAGAGAAAATATTAAGTAAAAATTTTGTCGGAAGAGCGTAGGTTAGGTTAGGCGCAGCCCGATGTATCAGGCTCACTTAGACTATTCAGTCCATTGTGATACCACATTGGTGAACTTCTCTCTTATCACTGAGTGCTGCCCGATTCCATGTTAAGCTCAATGACAAGGCCGAGTCCGAACGGCGTTCCACATTGCAGTGAAACCACTTAGAGAAGCTTTGAAACCCTCAGAAATGTCACCAGCATTACTGAGGTGGGATAATCCACCACTGAAAAATCTTTTTGGTGTTCGGTCGAAGCAGGAATCGAACCCACGACCTTGTGTATGCAAGACGGGCATGCTAACCATTGCACTACGGTGGGAAGAGCGTAGTTTTCGAGGTACTAACCTTTGAAAATTTGCGTATTGGTAGACAACCTTCGGCCGGGGTTTGAGACTTTCTTCTATGGACAGGGTCCAAAGTGGGCTAACGCGAACACAAAGGGTATAGGTGGCCGGTGTTTGAGATTTCCTCCTATGGACAGAGTCCAAAGTGGGCTAACGCGAACCCAGGAATAACAAAATAGGCCTCAGTTTCGGCGATCACCTCTTCATTGCAGCCAAACTTTTTCCCTGCGAGCATCCGTTTGAGGTCTGAGAACAAGAAAAAGTCGCTGGGGCCAGATCTGGAGAATACGGTGGGTGGGGAAGCAATTCGAAGCCCAATTAATTAATTTTTACCATCGTTCTCAATGACTTGTGGCACGGTGCGTTGTCTTGGTGGAACAACACTTTTTTCTTCCTCATATGGGGCCGTTTTGCCGCGATTTCGACCTTCAAACGCTCCAATAACGCCATATAATAGTCACTGTTGATGGTTTTTCCCTTCTCAAGATAATCAATAAAAATTATTCCATGCGCATCCCAAAAAGCAGAGGCCATTACTTTGTCAGCGGAATTTTGAGTCTTTCCACGCTTCGCAGATGGCTCACCGGTCGCTGTCCACTCAGCCGACTGTCGATTGGACTCAGGAGTGTAGTGATGGAGCCATGTTTCATCCATTGTCGCATATCGACGGAAAAACTCGGGTGTATTACGAGTTAACAGCTGAAAACACCGCTCAGAATCATCAACACGTTGTTGTTTTTGGTCAAATGTGAGCTCGCGCGGCACCCATTTTGCACAGAGCTTCCGCATATCCAAATATTGATGAATGATATGACCAACACGTTCCTTTGATATATTTAAGGCATCTGCTATCTCGATCAACTTCATTTTACGGTCATTCAAATCATTTTAGGGATTTTTTTTTGATGTTTTCGTCGGTAACCCCCCCTTTCGGGCGTCACACTGCGTTCACCGTCCTCATTTCACCACGCTTGATTTATGCACATACAATCAATTATTGTTGATTTCCTGCGGGCAGAGTCCGGAAACTCATTATCAAGCCAAGTTTTTGCTTCCACCGTATTTTTTCCCAGTATTTTTCACAGTATTTTATCAAAACACGAAATTCCTTTTTTTTCACAATAACAAAAGTTGCTTCACAAAAGACGCTCTATCTCTTATGTCAAAATTTAACACGAAATCATTTGAAGGTTGGTACTATATAAAAATAATATGCATTTAATACTAGCGACGCCATCTATGTGTCAGACCGGGGACTTATCAGCCAACCTGTTATAAAATTCGGCCGGGCCGAATTATATACACACAGGAAAAAATATCACTAAAATATTACCAATTAAAAATTTGTTAAACAAATTAAAAAAATAAAGTCAGTTAATAAAATTATTGAACATTTCTAAGTTTCCAATAAAAATAGTAATATTTAACCTAACATAAATCACTTGTATGCGATATAGCATAAAAATTTCAGTGTAAATGAAATAGGCTTTTAAAATTCACATAATTCATCATCGTTTTTTCCCCACTACTTGTCACAGACTAGCAGAAATTCAATTTCTAATTGATATACTGTCAATATTGACAAAACACAGTATCTAGAATTTGTGATTTATATACGACGTCAGTGTATATGTATGGAAATTATTGTTAATAAAAATGTGTTGCCTATCACGTGAATGGAATTCACGTTTTTCAAACGGATGTTACGTTTGAAAAAATTATTTTTTAATTAATGGTTACGTTGGAAAACACACACAAAAAAAATATTCATAATAGCAAAAATGTTTGCTAAAATAGCAGTTTTTGTCTGCTGAAAAAAGGGAAATCAGTCAATGTAGTTGTTTCAACGATCATGTCTAACAGTAATTCTCTTATCATATAGTTCAGATAGAATTTATAAACTAGAATCAGCAGAAAAATTCAGCAAACTATAGACTTTTGTGCAGTATTTTGGTACAAAATATTCATTATTGCGTTCTTTATTCCAAAATCGGGATCCACCGTGGTGCAATGGTTACCATGCCCGCCTTGCATACACAAGATCGTGGGTTCGATTCCTGCTTCGACCGAACACCAAAAAGTTTTTAGCGGTGGATTATCCCACCTCAGTAATGCTGGTGACATTTCTGAGGGTTTCAAAGCTTCTCTAAGTGATTTCACAGCAATGTCAAACGCCGGTCGTACTCGGCTATAAAAAGGAGGTCCCTTGTCACTGAACTTAACATGGAATCGGGCAGCACTCAGTGATAGGAGAGAAGTTCACCAATGCGGTATCACAATAGTTTAAGTGAGCCTGATACATCGGGTTGCCACCTAACCTAACCTTATTGCAAAATCACAGTCGGTTTATATCAATATGAAATAAATATGCAAGAAATGGAGCAACTAAAGGGTTTTTTTCTTAAATAAAGTTTGTTTGAATCTACAATCTGGCCTATAAATAGAATATCTGCACCCATGGTATCCTTTTCCATCAAGATCATGATAAAACAAGTAAGTAAAGTAGAAAGTCGGGCGGGGCCGACTATATCATACCCTAAACCATCCCTACTGAATTAGTAGACATTGTTTGTGAGGTATCAACGGTATAGGTTTTGGTGATAAACCATATTTAAGAACATAGAAGGGTACATGTTTATTGGAGTCTTGTCACAATCTGAGCAGAAATGTCCAATATTAGGAGCTATAGTTGATTTTGCACATACAGATTTAGTATGCTACTAATATATAGTCCATTATTAAAAAAGAGGAAATCGCTAAATTAGTTGTGGGTAATAAATCCAAATTTGTAAAAATCGGGCAATATTATTTTGTAAGAGCTACATGTAAGTCTAAATACGATCGGCTAGTACATCAAAATTTGAAATTTGAGTAACATTGGTTAATAAATAAGAGTATTATGGCAAAATATGGGAAAATCGAGCGATGCATATATATGGGAGCAATATCTAAATCTGAACCAATTTGTATAATATTTTGCAGGTATGCCACAGTCTGATACCACAGACGGTTACCTTGGGCAAAATTTGGGTACGATCAGTTAATAAATGAGGCCTCTGTGGTCAAAAATAAGGTTATTAGGGCCAAATTTGGCAATATCGGACGATACATATATATGAGAGCTATATCTAAATCTGAACCAATTTCGATGAAATTTCGCACATACAGTTAGTGATATAGAGGACTGGATCTAGTCAACTTTGAGTAAGATCGGATAATAAATAACGGTTATATGGCCAAATTTGGGAAAATCGGGCTATACATATATATGGGAGCTATATCTCAATCTGAACCGATTTCGATGATTTTTTGCACATATAGTTAGTGCTATAGAAGATTACATTTAGCCAACTTTGAGTAAGATCGGTTGATAAATAAGGGTTTTATGATCTGATTTGGCAAAATCTAGCGATACATATATTTATATGGGAGCTATATCTAAATCTGAACCGATGTCGATGCAATTTTGCAGACTTAAAGGGTGATGCAGAAGATTATTTTGTGGCTAACTTTGACGACGATCGTTAGTAAAAAAGTGCAAACGGTGACCCCATTTGTCGAATCGGGCGATACATATATATTATGGGAGCTATATCTAAATTTGATCCGATTTCTTCCAAATTCAATAGCGTTCGTCCTTGTGCCCTGTACCAAATTTCATCAAAATCGGTTAATAATTGCGACCGGAATCCTGTGAACAACAAATACATGGACTGACGGACGGACGGACACCAAGTGCTAGATCGACTCAGGAGGTGATTCTGAGTCAATCGGTATATATTTTATGGGGTCTAAAATCAATATTTCTGGTAGGCACATTTTTTGGCAGATCAAACTTATTATACCCTGACCACTATGTGGTTTAGGGTATAAAAAGATGGTAGCCAAGATCATAGCATTTTATATGGCGGTCATATTCTTTTAATTCGATAAAAGTTTTTTTCTTCTAGACCTAGACATCTAAGATGGTTTTTATTAGGACTAAATTCTTTGGGCAATCAAGATCCGAATACGGTCCTTACAATTATATTTTTGTGAGTGTATTTCCCTAAATTTTCAAAATGTTTTTATTTTTTTATATAAAAGAGCTCAATTCTAATAGCTATTGCATATTTATCGCGTACATTTTGCAAATAGCTATTTTTGAAGGGCTACGCCCCCTTTTAATTTAGCTAATTAACAATTAATGCTGCAACATTTGGAATTGAGGTAAAATTTCGAGGATTATCTTTTGTAGTGACACTATTAGTGATCGTTTTCCATTTCGTTAGATCGGAAGTAAATTTGTTACCTTCTTCTATGTCGTCTTCGTATCGATATTCTAGTTTGTTTTATGCGATAGGCATTCCAATTTCAATTCCCACAATCCAGAGCAAAGTAATTTCGTTCGTAAACAAAAGCTCAATTAAGTTGGTGTTTTTTTCATTAGATTGAAGTGTAAAGCAAAGCCTTATATTGGGCCTTGATTTTACAACGAATGTAGTAACAAATAAATTGAATGCGATCGTTATTGGGTTTGGATAGAGAATTCAATTTGTATTACAGTATTATATTCCTAGATAGCATTCAATTGAGTTGGAAGTTTGGTTGTTATAAAATTGAATTGTTCTATACTTATTTTTTGCTAGAACATATTCGACTATGATAAAATTAGATCGTAAAACACACAAAATTCAAAAATCGGCTTTTTTAGACTCCGGCAGCTCGAGTATGCGTACAGTCAAACATGCCTATTTATAGAGCTGTTTGAAATGCACACGTAAGCATATTTTGGTAAGCGTCGATTTTTGTCGACAGTCGAATTTGAAGTTTAACTTGGTAAACTCGACTTCGTTTTTTACTACAGTAGATAACGGACATAAGAAACTCGGAAAAAGACACAATTTTTGTTTCTTATATGCATTTATTGTTCATAATTCATGTTCTCGGCGAGACATGTCTAATTTCATCTTCTTCATACCGATGCAGATACTTTCGAAATAGTTCTGAGTCTTCTCTCACCATAGTTGGTTGTCGGTTATAAGTCGGTGTGTCCATCTGCCCTTGTGTCGTTCCTCCATCGTTCCTACCATTTATCTCTGGTACCCTGGGAGCCTTAACGAAGTATCAGATGCCGTACTACAGCGAACATAACAGAGAGCCACGCATCACGATCTATAATTCTACTGGCGACGCTAGATATAAGGAACGCTTTCAACAGCCTATGGTGGGCAGGCGTAATACACGCTAGATGAAATACTTAACAAGAATATTGAACGACTATCTTAAAACACCGAGTTTTGATATAATGGCAGTATACAGGATCCAAAAAGAAAGGAAGTAACAACAGGTTCCGCACGGGCTCAATCCTCGGCCCAGTTCTCTTGAATGCAACTAACGAAGAAATACTGAAAATACCCATAGCAGACGATAGCGAAAGCTTGGCTTACAATTAACCATACAAAAGACAGAATTGCTATTACTAACAAGACGGCATCTGCCTCTAGAAATGGAGATGCACATAGACGACGTGGTAATCCCTACAAAGTCAATCAAATACTTGGGACTAAGGCTGGACTGAAAACTATCGTACTCCAACAAGCGGATGTGTACGCAATGGAAAAGCTGCTATGATAACGTCACGTCTGACCAGGCTAATGGCCAATATAGGAGACCCTCTCCCAAGCAAAAGAAAGATACTTATGGATATGACCCAGCAAAAAATAGAGCACTATTTCAGCAGGATTGTAAGGGAGAGAGGCAGTACCAACTGCTTACAAAACAATCGAATCAGTGCGGAATTTTGTGTCCCTATTTATAGCAGCTTCAACTTAGCGCTGATATAATTGCTCATTTCAATAACAATATTGCTCAAAAGTGAGCAATATTGTCATTGGTATGAAGGAAAATAGCACTACTTTTCGTGCATCTATACTGCATAAATTGGTTGCAATAACGTAAACGAATGCTCATAAACTTGTTTGATTACTCGTTTACGTTATTGCCACCGATACATGCAGTGTGGGTGCAATGCCTACTTTATTGTATACCAAAAAGTGTAACTAAATTTTACTGCTGAAATATTTTTTGCTGGGCGACTAACAGTATACTCCTCTATGGAAGTGAGATCAGGGCATCGACCCTAGGTTAGGTTAGGTGGCAGCCCGATGTATCAGGCTCACTTAGACTATTCAGTCCATTGTGATACCACATTGGTGAACTTCTCTCTTATCACTGAGTGCTGCCCGATTCCATGTTAAGTCAATGACAGACCTCCTTTTTATAGCCGTGTCCGAACGGCGTTCCACATCTGCAGTGAAACCACTTAG
>PGFW01002135.1:17351-29704 GCA_003123925.1 Haematobia irritans
ACTCACATCTAAGTCCACACATATGTCTCATTTTTAATTTTGCTGGAAATTTGCGTTTTTTCGGCCACAATTTTTTAGGGGGCAAGATGGCACTCCAGTGGCCACTTGCGACAATTGCTCCCACTGTGACCTACATCAAATGAAGGAATTGACGAGCATCTTATCGAATTATTGTTGTACAATTTTTTCAGACAACGTCGCGACAGCATTTGAAGAAAAGTAAAGTTATTTTATATTCTTCTTGTTTGCCACCTTAATTCAAGGGTTAAAAAAAACGAGGACATTAATTTTCTTCCCGTAGCTAAGGATTTTTTGTGTTATCCGCTTTGCAAACTTGTAGCCCTCTTTTTTTTTTTGTCCGTCGAATATTTTGGCACGTTTCCAAGCGATATGCGTTGGGGCCCGCCGTGTAAACGGTTTGTTAACTGATTGGAGCTCCGTTCTAATAAACGCTGTTATTAATAGGCATGGAATTTGTACAAAACTTTGAAAAATATATTTAAAACACTGTTACAAAATATCTACGACAAGAAGTACCCATTTCATCAGAATTTGTTAAAAAACCGTCAACAATTTTATGAAGGATGATTGAAATTGGTTACAGCTTCTTCAAAATATAAATTCTGCAATAGAGGCACAGAGTAAAATTTTCTAGACTCAGTAGAAAACTTACCAATATTCCAGAAGTGCGTTCCACCCAACGTAAAGTTGAAGAGGCAGACGGTTTGAAGAAAATGCCTAAGAAGGACAAAAAATGTCATGTATGAAGGCCCAAAACAATTTCGTAAAACATCGAAATTTAAAAAGTTTGCAAGAAATATCATTAGCATATGGTTTCATACATTTCAAACAGAGATCCAGTTGACTCCAATATTCAACCTTGTTGGGGTTGTTTCACTAAATCAAGGGATGGAATTATACAGTAATATAATTGAAGTATATATACAAAATTTTAATAAAAACCTCTGGAAAAGATGCTTTCTCAACATGCAATAAGGGAAATTATAGAATTTTTCGTTACGGAAGCATTAAAAAGATTTAAAGCTTCCTTTAGAAAAAACATCAGCACCTTTTTAATTCCTGTCTTTGGATTTTCAAAGCATTTTACTCGTCCAGTCAATTTACTCAAAAAACCACTCGGAGAAAACATGACTGATGTAAAAACGTTTTCTTCGAATTTTTTAAAAACCCCTCTGTGACACTAACTTTGCTACGAAGAAATATAATCACGCGATCCGAAAGACAGTTTTCAAATGTGGAATATGTGTGGAATATATGGCCAAAAAAAAGTTCCCTACTTTCCTCCTATATTTCCCTACAATAAATTTTTTCGTTAAATTTTAAACAACAATTACAAATTGTATTGGAAACAAATGAAAATGAATGTACACACATAAAAATAAATTTCATAACAGTCTTTTAAAATTATGAATTTCGGAAAAAATAATGCACGTTCTTAAAGAAATTAAGTTTTTATATACGTAGCCCTTCCATTTTTGAAAGTCAAACGGTCTCTATATATATGATGTACTTCTAAAGTCTCTATTATATTGATGTACTTCCACCAAATTTGAGTTAACCACTTTTTCTTGCACATTAATTATAAGCGCTATGCTCACACTAGCGCAAATTATTTGAACAACAATGAGGTGTCAAACATTTTTCTAGAAACCATTTCCAAATATCTGATATACGCGGTTTTTGGGAAATAATCCTTTACCATGATTTTATATACCCCAATATGAGCTAAATTATGTTTTCTGGTTCGGCCTTTTTTATGCGCCGACGGATTCTTTTTTGCATTTCCTGTCAAAGCTTGCCCAGTGTGACCATAGCATAACTTACATTTTTTTGCGGAAAGATTTGTTATGTAAAGCTTCGATTTACCATGTGGATATTTGTGACAATGCAGGTTTTAAGTCGGTTTAAGGCGAATATATATATTTTAGATTTTTCTTTATAAACAAATACCTATTACAAATGGACACATCCACGTTTTGGTCATTAAACAACACGTTATTTTTTCTGTTCAAAACACCTGCTTTCACTTTACGGCCTACACAAAAATACAGGACCCTCACAAAAGTTTTTCAATTTGATTTCCTTTTCCTTTGCAATCATTATTGTAATTCATTGCCAATATTTTTGCAAATCGCATAAACAGGCTACGGGCCGTTATTTGCAGATACCACGCCTCACTGTTGGCAATCAGAGTTGAATCTGCTTCCTGTCTTAAGGCCGCCGTTACTATGTTCCATTTCTTGCGAAAAATTTTTATGGAAACCAATTATTTCGCACATAAGGAAAGCCGGCGGTTTTTTTTAGTAGCTTGTAGCCCTATTTTACAGGCGAGCGATATTGGATTAAAAGTTGGTGGTGTTGCTTGTTTTTTACCAAAATAACATTTTACTTTTTTCCTTGGGCAATTGATCATGCTATTCTTTTATTCCTTTGTATAGTTTCGGAACAAAAATATTGGTCCGTGTTTGATTTATAAAACCCGCACAAATAGTTTTTAATTTAAATAAATTATTTTTCTTAATTTCACATTGCAAATGGCTCGTGCTATAAACGTCAGTTTTTCAAACACGAAAAAAACAAAGTATCACAAATGGAAAAAATTTCGCAAATTTTTCGCCATTTTTTGGTTTTTGTTATGGAGTTTCAACGCGAAAACCGAACAGAGTACCGGCCTTTACTGAATGCACAGCCTACAGTATAATAAGCTGTATTCAACCGTCGAACTGAAACGGAACATGTTTTTTTTCATATATCGGGATGAATAAAATTTACTGTAATAAGTAGTTATTAACGATTTTTATGCTACAGATATTATTAAATTATTATTAAGCACGTGATAATTCCAAAGTGATCCACTAGCGTGGTTAATTCAGGGCCCCGTTGACGGTGGTTTCGAGTGAATTTAATATCGTTTTTTTTCCGTTCACCATGTCAGTTTAGCTAGCTAAGGCACATGGCATGAGTTTGTCGCCTCAGTTCATTTTTCGCTGTTTCTTAATAATTGGACAATTTTCTGCCTTTACGCCTATAATAAAGATTTTTTTGCAAAAAAAAAAAACACATGCGCTTTTTTATGGGATGAATAAATCAACGCATAGACTAATATATTTTAATTTATGATGAACTGCGAAGAAACAACAACATAAAGTTGAAATGCAAACCGGCTAACTGACCGGAAAATTAAACTAATGAACTAACTGACCGAACTAGTTCTTGATCGGAATAGAGCTGAAAGTGAGCGATTACTACACTAACGTATAATGCCCAACAATGGAATTTTTATCAATTTTGGAGTTCCAAAGGGATCCACAACTTGGCCCTATTCTTTTTTCTTATTTACCATAAACGGATTCTTGACGATTTGCTCCCTTGATTTTTAGGGCTTATGTTGTTTCTCCATCGATATAATTTATTCCACACGAACCATTTTATTTATATGATACTAGCGTCTAATAGGCGCGAAACATTATTGTTCCAATTCGGTATCAAAGTCATGTTTCAGCACGCTCACAAAAAATCGCTTCTGTAACATATATTCCCAAACATATTTTGCTTCAAGCATATACAATTTTGGCCTATTGCCCAAAACATTTAATATGTTTGATCCTTTCCAATATATTAATATGTTTGAAAGCATATTTTGCGGTCTAAACAAATATATTTGGGTAGTCTTAAGTTCCAAAACATTTTGTATCTTTGCCATACCAAATTCAATAATGTTGTCTTCCAAAAAACAATATAGTTATTATGTGAACAATATAATATCTTTGGAAGCATTTTGCCACACAAAAAATATTATCATGCTGTAAACACAAAATTCTCCCACAACAATATTGTGGTCAAAATTTTTAATTTATTTATTTATATTATTTACAATCATAATGAATTATTGAAACATAAACAGGTTTAATATTAGGGTGCCTAACAACATAGGTTTTCGACCTAGAATGCTCAAAAATTTTGTTTCTGCCCAATTTAGTATATTTCCCCCACATCTTTCTCACTTCAAAAGAAAAAGGATTTTTTTAGTTCTTAGGCACCTTTTTACATGTAAATACAAACATTGGTAGAAGAAACTATTTTCAATTAGTATGCATTTTTTTATTTTAATTTCTACCTTTTGCCGGACGGGCGATTCGAACAGCGTGACCACACAGTTGTAAGCGATCAAAGAAAGAAGTAAGCTGATCAACTTGCCCAAGGAAAATAAAATGTTAATTTTTGTAATAACAAGCAACAACCACCAACATAATTCAAATATCGCTCCCTGATTAAAATAGCGCTCCAAGCTACTAAACCACATATATGTTTATAGGCTATTTCTCTAAACTTAATATTGTTGCCCATCCAAGCCATATTATATTTACAACATTTTATTGTCCCAAACAGTAATATGTTCTAACATATTAACATATTATGTCCCAATACATGTTTATTGCTAGCTTATTGAACATATATAATCGCTTGCACCCCCTCAAAATATTGTGTTTAAAAATTTTGTGTTCCAAACATATAATGTTTTATTAGCCAAACATATGGAAAAACAGGGCCTTTTTCATCCGTGTGGTTATTAAAACATCTTTTATCATTAGACTCACAGTCTTTTAAAAACTCACCAGTCTTAAAGATTTCGTGAGTGAGTACAAATTTTCTTTTTCGTGAGTTAGCGGAATAAAGCATTGCATTAATTCATTCAAAAATTTCTGCCAGTTTTTAACAATAAACTATTCATCTTGCATTGTATCTTTCATTACAACCTCGTCCCATTTGTCAATTTCTATCAGGTATATCACAAATCAATTTCTTTTCCTGAGGAACGAAACAAAAAAAATTCTTTTGGCCATAAAAAAATTTTTTAGAGGGAGACTTAAAGTTCGAGTTTACTGATTTATTTTGATTTTAGTTAGCTAAAACTCGAATTTAATATTCACCTTAAAAACGAATAAAAATTAGTAGAGACAACATCCAATAATTTAGTCTTGCCCACAAAAATATTCAAATTAAATTGCATTTGCAATTTCATAAAAATGCATATAATTCATTCAAATGAATTGCATAAAGAGCTGTAATGTACATACATACAAAACATACATCAAGATAATTTCCAACCTTAGGATAAAGATCACTATAAAAAATATGGAACACACTGATATCTTTTGTTTGATCATGAGAAGAAAAACCACTTAATTGGAAAACGTCTTTTCTCTGCAAACAATTCTAAGCAAATAGCGAAAAGGAAAACAAAGAAAATTACCCAGATAATGGTGTAGTGATATACAACTATTGCATAACACAAAAATGAGCTTATAATAGTCTTTATGAGAATTATGCTAGATAATGGGTATATTGATGATAATAGCAAGAAATGCAAGAAACCTGATATGTCTCAGCTATCAAAAGTACACTCCTGGCTTACGTAATAGCTATATTTGTAGCAACCATATACCTACGACAGAGATTGGTTGTACACTGAAAAAAACAGCTGGAACCCACCAGGAAGGAATAACTTTCGTATTTAATTTTTAGAAAATTTGGGAACTTTTTTAGAAAATTTTAACTAAACGGTATTTACCAGCCGCTGGGCATCACTCCGCATATGGTCAAAAATAAGTAAATATTTTTTTCGACCAAATTCAAGAAAATTTATTAGACATAACTAAATTTTTTCAGTAGTTTAAAAGAAAATTATTGTAGTTTTAAAGATAAATCTTGGAGTTCAAAATTTCAAGAATGTCATTTAGGACATACGAAGTTCATGATGGACACATTTTTTGGTAAAATTTAACAAATTAAAGAAAATAATGAACTATTTCGTAAGAAAATTTACGAAATTAGGAAATCTTCTATGCTTTTAATTTGTGGTATTAACTTTTTCTCCGTTTTTTTAGTTCATTTTAACTAAACATACGCAAAAATTATTTTGACTGAAATAAAACTTATTTCCAAACATAATGATTCTCATGAACTAATATTAAAGGTTTAATATGGCTTTAGTGAAATAGAGAGCTTCAGCTTTTTTTTGAGTGTTAGTAACCGACTTTAATTACCAAATACCTTTTCTAAGAACTTCACAACCAAACTTTGAAAAAATTCTTATGAAGTGTAAATATTTAATTCAAATACCAAATGTATGCAAAATACACACTAAAAGCTCATAGATCATTAAAGAATAGCATCCCCCAACCTATTGTATATAAAACTCCTATAAAAATTTCCGCTAATTGGTAGATAAAACAAATATTAGTTCTAATCAGCAAGGACAAGGGCACCAAATGTCACCATCGTCGTCGACAGACCATTGTACATCTGGAAAACTATTCAAACCAAAAACTTGACTAGACTTCAAATATGGGGTGCCTGTCGCCAGATATTAGGGATTTTGACCTGGAAAATAAAATTAGGAGCCTTAACGAAGTATCAGATGCCGTACACAGGCGACATAAACAGACAGCCACGCATCACGATCTATAATTCTACTCGACAGGAAGCTTTCAACAGCCTAAGGTGGGCAGGCGTATATACACGCTGAGATGAAATACTTAACAAGAGATATGAACGACTATCTTAAACACCGAGTTTTGATATATGGCAGTATACAGGATCCAAAAAGAAAAGGAAGTAACAACAGGTTCCGCACAGGGCTCAATCCTCGGACCAGTTCTCTGAATGCAACATACGAAGAAATACTGAAAATACCATAGCAGACGATAGCGAAAGCTTGGCTTACAATTAACCATCAAAAGACAGAATTGCTATTACTAACAAGACGGCATCTGCCTCTAGAAATGGAGATGCACATAGACGACGGGTAATCCCACAAAGTCAATAAATAACTTGGACTAAGGCTGGACTGAAAACTATCGTACTCCAACAAGCGGATGTGTACGCAATGGAAAAGCTGCTATGTAACGTCACGCCTGACCAGGCTAATGGCCAATATAGGAGACCCTCTCCCAAGCAAAAGAAAGATACTTATGGATATGACCAGCAAAAAATAGAGCACTATTTCAGCAGGATTGTAAGGAGAGAGGCAGTACCAACTGCTTACAAAACAATCGAATCAGTGCGAATTTTGTGTCCCGAATTATAGCAGCTTCAACTTAGCGCTGATATAATTGCTCATTTCAATAACAATATTGCTCAAAAGTGAGCAATATTGTCATTGGTATGAAGGAAAATAGCACTACTTTTCGTGCATCTATACTGCATAAATTGGTTGCAATAACGTAAACGAATGCTCATAAACTTGTTTGATTACTCGTTTACGTTATTGCCACCGATACATGCAGTGTGGGTGCAATGCCTACTTTCTGTCTCTTATACCAAAAAGTGTAACTAAATTTTACTGCTGAAATATTTTATTGGAAGTGAGATCAGGGCATCGACCCTAGGTTAGGTTAGGTGGCAGCCCGATGTATCAGGCTCACTTAGACTATTCAGTCCATTGTGATACCACATTGGTGAACTTCTCTCTTATCACTGAGTGCTGCCCCATTCCATGTTAAGCTCAATGACAAGGGACCTCCTTTTTATAGCCGTGTCCGAACGGCGTTCCACATTGCAGTGAAACCACTTAGAGAAGCTTTGAGGCCCTCAGAAATGTCACCAGCATTACCGCTGAAAAACTTTTTGGTGTTCGGTCGAAGCAGGAATCGAACCCATGACCTTGTGTATGCAAGGCGGGCATGCTAACGATTGCACCACGGTGGCGTCGACCCTACAGAGACGAACAAGAGCGGAAAAGCTGCTTTAGCACAGAGAACGGCAGATTAGCAGAAACAAACCCATGATACCTTCAGGCCAAGCGGCAAAATTCTTTGGTATCCAAACAGCAAGGAGCGATAAACTTGATACCGAACATCTAGGTTAGGTTAGGTTAGCTTATGTGGCAGCCCGATGTATCAGGCTCACTTAGACAATGACTAGGGACCTTCTTTTTATAGCCGAGTCCGCACGGCGTTCCACATTCCAGTGAAACCACTTAGAGAAGCTTTGAAACCCTCAGAAATGTCACCAGCATTACTGAGGTGGGATAATCCACCGCTGAAAAACTTTTTGGTGTTCGGTCGTAGCAGGAATCGAACCCACGACCTTGTGTATGCAAGGCGGGCATGCTAACCATTGCACCACGGTGGCTCCCCGAACATCTAGCAGGGGTATAATTTGTATTTTCCAGGTCAAAATCCCTAATATCTCGCGGACAGGCACCCAGTAGTTCTGATAGTCTAGTCAAGTTTTGGTTTGAATAGTTTTCCAGAATGTACAATGGTCTGTACGACGATGGTGACATTTGGTAGCCCTTGTCCTTGCTAATTAAAACTGCATACATTTGGTATTGAATTAAAAATTTACACTTCATAGAACTTTTTTCAAAGTTTGCTTTGAAGTTCTTAGAAAAAAGTATTTGGTAATAAATTCGGTTAGTACAACCAATCTCTGCGTAGGTATATGGTTGCTACAAATATAGCTACATATACGTTTATTTAGCCAGAGTGTACTTTTGATACGCTACGGCATGTCAAGGTTTCTTGCATCTTCTTGCTACTATATCATTATATACCATTATCCTAGTCATAATTCTCATAAAGATATATATAAGCTATTTTGTGGTATGCAATAGTTGTATCATCTACACCCATTATCTTGGGTAATTTTCTTGTTGTTCCCATTTGTAGAATTGTTGCAAGAGAAAGACGTTTTTCCATTAACGTGGTTTTTCTTCTCATATCAAACAAAAGATATCAGTGTTCCATATTTTATATTTCTTTATCCTAAGTGTTGGAATTATCCTTGATGTATGTTTTGTATGTATGTACAATACAGCTTTTATCAATTCATTTGATATGAATATATGCATTTATGAAAATGTGCAAATGCATTTAATATTAGAATGATTTTGTGGCAAGCAAATAAATTGATGTTGTCTCTACTAATTTTTATTCGTTTTTAAGGTGAATATTAAATTCGAGTTTAGCAACTAAAATCAAAAATAAATCAGTAAACTCGAACTTAGTACTCACCTCTAAAAAATTTTTTTATGCCAAAAGAATTTTTTTGTTTCGTTCCTCAGAAAAGAAAATTGAGTTTGTGATATAAACCTGCATAGAAATTGGACAAATGGGGCGAGGTTTAACGAAAGATACAATGACAAGATAGCTTTAGATTGGTATAAAAACTGGCCAGAAATTTTCTGAATTGAATTAATGCAATCTTATTCACGCACACTCACGAAATTTTTAAAGACTGTGAAGTCTTTAAAGCTGTGAGTCTAATAGATAAAGAATGTTTTTAATAACCACACAACAAAGTAATTAATTCTTATAATTACAGTACAGGCATTTAGTGTCCAACAATAACCTTATATTATATAAATGAAAATAAAAAAATTTGAACATAAAAAGATAAAGTAAATTAAATATTACAATTTGTTTGTTTGAGTAAAAAAGAAAACAAAAACAAAAAACTAAATTCTATAAATAAAATAAATTAAAGTAATAAATTAATGAATGAATTAATCTATAAAAAAGCAATGAATATGTAAATAGAAAATTAGAGATAAATAACAATTAACAAAAAAAAAAAAATAATAATGACTACATAATAACTGTAGCTTTTAATTTACTATAGTTGTTGTACATTTGAATAATGATCAAATAAATAGAATAAATTAAAATCAGTTTTATTTATTTATTAGAAATAGATATAGAAAATTTTTATTGTTGTTTTGTTTACAAGGGTAGCTGAACCAAGAGAGGAAAGGTATGTTTGTTCTATAATTTTCTCTTGGTCGATTATTTTTGGCACATTGCCAACCCAGGACCCTTGTGTGTATGGACCAGTCCAAGTTCTGATTAAAACGTATGAAAAGGGTCAGATATGCTAACATGGGTTTGCACTTGACAGGGTAAATTTGGACTTTACGACATGTTTTCGACTCGTTCCACGCCACTACACACTAAGGAACAATCGGCTTCACCGAAACACAGCATATGCTTATTGCGCCAATAGAGATTAACAATTTTGCAAATATTTATTTTTTGTTACCAATATTATTATACCCTTCACCATAAGATGGGGGTATACTAAATTTGTCACTCCATTTGTAACATATCGCTATATTGGTCTTAAACCCCAAATTCTGAGTCGTTCTAGCGATGTGCGTCCGTCCGTCAGTTTCGTGAAATAACGCTTACTTCTGAACAAAACAAGGTATAGACTGAACGCTTTTGGAGAAGTAAATTTCATCCGATCCAGTTAGAAAGTGGACCACCTTTTTGAGGAGTAAATTTCATCCGATCCAGAGTACGATTGGACCACCTTTTTTGAAGGGTAAATTTCATCCGATGAGGTTGAAATTTTGTACGTGATATTAGTACATCCCTTCTACAACTCATGAGCAAAATTTGGTCCAATAACTATATAAGACCCATAAGTTTGCCGTTCCCCTAATACGATTCGATTTTCGGAGGCCTCTTGGATAATGCAAATGATATCCGATGTTTTTGATGAAGGTTTGTACGCAAACGTTAATATATGTATAGTGCTCCGTCTAAACAACCACAATAAAAATGGTCCCAAATTCGTTCGCATAATTCAATTTGTTCCATTATTGGCGATATCGCCTAAAATTTGGCACCAGATTCGTCTTTGTTTGCATTCAGGTCAAGATTCCGCGAAAGATGGTGCTATATCGTCAAATTTGAATATAGTCCATCAATAGTAAACGAGCTCGGCCGATTTGGGGTCTTGGGCTTATAAAACCGTACTGTTATCCAAATTTTGCCTGGATAATTGGAAATCTAGAGGTTATTTTAGGACATCAAAAAAGGTAACCGAAAATGGTACGTATCGGTCCATGTTTTTGGTATGGCCTCCCATATGGGACCGATTTCACGCGATTTTGCTTCTTTGGCGTCTAGAAAGTGTATTTTTCTATCCGATTTGCGTCAAATTGGAAAAATCTAAAGGCTATTTAAGACCACAAATTGTGCGTCGATAAAATGGGGGTATCGCTCCTACTGTTTGGTAATAAGCTCCTAATATAGACCGATCTCCCGATTTTAAACTTTCCTTGGCTGTCTATGAACCGTTTTGTTACCACAATTTGCCTGAAATTGAAATCTAAAGTACTTTAGAAACTAAAAAGAGTGTGCCGAAATGGTGATGTATCTGATCGACCATGTTTGATATAGCCACCCATATAAGCCGGTCTCCTCAGTATTTGCATTTTAATTGTATTTTCTGTATAGAATCCGTAGAATCTGTTTTACCAAATTTGCCTGAAAATTGAAATGTGAGGTATTTCTAGGAAAATAAAGAGACTGTGCCAGAAAATGTTATGATTATGCGGTCCATTGTTTTGATATAACCCATATAGACGATCTCCCGATTTCACTTCTTGGGCTGTCTAAAAATCCGTAGTTTTAACTCCAATTTGCCTCGAAATTGGAAATCTAGAGAATATTCTAGAAATAAAAGGTTATGTCGCGAAATGGTGATTATGGAAGCCATGTTTTCGATATACCCCCATATAGACAGATTCTCCGTGATTTACTTCTTGGCTTCTAGAATCCGTAGTTTTCTTATCCAATTTGCCTGAAATCGAAATCTTAGAGAGTATTCAGTACGCATAAAGAGGTGTCCGAATATAGTTGTGTATCGTACAGTTATTGAATATAGCCCCCTTTTAACCGGCGCCCTTCGAGATGTTGGGGTCTTAATTGCTAGAGACTACAATTAAATGTGCCTGAATACTGTGTGTATCCCTGCCATGCTTTGGTAATAGGCCCCCATTACAACCGAATTCCCGGATTTAACTCGGTAGGGTTTCTAAGAAATTGTACCTTTTATTCCGATTATGCCACAAATGAAATATATACTAGGCATTTAAGAACCATATCCAAAGTGTAATAAATGATTTAGTTTATATCGGTCCATTTGGTAAGCCTCCATATAGACCGCGATTTTCACTTATTGAAGGGTATAAAGAAGGCGCAATCTGATCATGAAAATTGCTTGAAAACTGAATGCAACATTTCCAGATTTTACTCCTGTAATCATTTAAAATAATTGGGGAATGAAAATCTACAGATTTTCAGTATTTCAGAATCAAAGGTGTTAATTTCATAATTTTCTTGACACATTATAAAGAGATGGTTATGATTGCCTCGTAAAAGCTCAAACAAAAAAACGGTTCTTAATAAAATTCAGAATCTATCTAGTCTTCAATAGGTAAAAATCTTTACACCTTATCTGTGGAAGCCAACAGAACGATCTGCTTGGGAAAATATCTGCTCAAGAAACCCTGAAGATTTCCAAAGGGAAACTATTAT
>PGFW01002139.1:8529-25745 GCA_003123925.1 Haematobia irritans
AAATTTTGACAAATCTTTTCTATAGAAATTAAATTATGACAAGATTTTTCTATAGAAATAAAATTTCGAGAAAAATTTAATCAAAAACTTTATTTTTTAATTTTTATTTTAAAAGTTAGTGCATATGTTTCCAACACCCACAGGGACACGAGAAAGTTCCATTATCTCTTTGGCAATAATGCAATAATAGAAACCTATTGATTTTGGAAGAAATCGGAAATCTTTTTAGATATAGCTCCCATATATATCTTTCGCCCGGTGTGCACTCATATGGCCCCAAAAGCCAAAGTTTAACCCGATTTATTTTAAAGCTTGCACAAAGAGTACAGCTAAAAGTTTCGTAAAGTGTGCCAAATTTGGTTCGCAATAGATTCAGATTTAAATATAGCTCCTACATATATCTTTCCTCCGATTTACACTCGTTTGACCACAGAGGCCTAAAGTTTACTTCGATGAATACGTGGAGTAGAATTAGCATTCTAACTATGCATACAAATTTGATAATAGTCGATTAAGATTTTGATATATCATTCGTCCGATTCACACTCATATGACCACAGATTCAAGAGTTTTACTCAAATTGACGTGCTATTTTACACAAGGATTATAATTAACATTCTAGCTAAGCATGAAAAATTAGGAAAACATCAGTTTAGATTTAGATATAACTCCCATATCTCGAAAAATTAGATGTACAAAGTGGCGCAGGGTATATTATAGTCGGCCCCGCCCGATTTCCTTACTTGTTTTAATTAAATATCAATATCATTTGAATCAATAAAATTAGTTTCACACAAAAAATGCTTGTTTGAATTGGTAGCACTTCGTCCCCCTTCCCCATAAAAAAACTAGTTTGACACAAAAAAATGTTTGTTTGAATTGGTAGCACTTCGTTTCCCTACCCTGTAGGTTAGGTGGCAGCCCGATTTATCAGTCACTCTTAGACTATTCAGTCCATTGTGATACCACATTGGTGAACTTCTCTCTTATCACTGAGTGCTGCCCGATTCCATGTTAAGCCCAATGACAAGGGACCTCCTTTTTATAGCCGAGTCCGAACGGCGTTCTACATTGCAGTGAAACCACTTAGAGAAGCTTTGAAACCCTGAGAAATATCACCAGCATTACTGAGGTGGGATAATCCACCGCTGAAAAATTTTTTGGTGTTCGGTCGAAACCCTGTAAAAACATAACGCTTGTATTTATTTCTAAGTACTTTATAATTTTCCTTGTCGACAATAAAAAAAGGAAACCTATGGTAACCCTGTCACAGACATATCTTTCTCAGTAGCATGTAATTAATTCTCACTCTCACATTTTGTAAGAGAGCTAGATAATTGCCTATTTACAGTATTCAATAGCAAAATCTAAATGAATAGAGAGATCAACGAATTAGATCGAGAGTCAGAGAGAGAGAGAGAGAAACAACATAAAAGTTTCGTACATCAAATTGCATTGAAACATTGTACTCCATATTATATTCCTATTAGAATTAAAATAAATACAATTGCGTAGGATAATGTGCTTATATCTTTTACTAATAGTTCCTCCATTTGTTCTCGCCTATGTATGACATATTCAAATAGCTAGCCAATTTTTAAAAATACATAATAATTCAATAAAAAAGAAAACATCAGCAATTAGACGACTAAAAATTGAATTTGATCATTCATTTTGCGTGCTAATATAAGCCTCTTGTTCTTCATTTTTTCCTATGAGCATCTCTCTTTGCATTTTAGCCTCTTGGCCTATACTAATGTGCCATATTCGAAAATTTTTTCTCAGCTTGCCGGCGAATAGAAACGGAGATATTTCCTCAAATAAATACATACCAATTAATTGTAGCAACAACAGCAGCATACATCCATCTAACCAGCCGCCATTTCGCCTGCCAGTCAACAATGATGAGTGAATGAGCATCAGGGATGGAATTTGACAAGTGCAAATAGGTCAATACTAAATGCTCTCAGCGTACGACCTTTAGAATTGGACACAGCAAAGAGCCTAGCCAGCACCGATAGTTACGACATTTTTTTGCTATGAAAAATTTATACACTAACTTATATATAGGAATGCAAGCATTGTTGTTAGTACATCGTAAGAAATAACTTGCATGTTTTCTGAAAGGGAAAATCAATTTGACAAAAGTTTCTTTGTTGGTAAATTGGTATTTTAGTTTAGTCGATATGTGGTTGTAAGCAGAAAACAAAACAGTAATGATGATATTGAAAAGAAACCAAAAATAAAAAAGTACAAAAAATTAACACTCCAAAAACTGTTTTCCTGATGCCATAGTCGTGTTTTGAAGAACCGCTGTTTTTTGAGCTATTGACTCTTTTTTTTGGGCGATTGATCATGCAATATTAAATGTATGCTGGTCCCACTAATACCTAAGATTATGTCAATCTCGCGACAGGTTCACCTATGCACGGTTGCACTCGTTACAAAAATAGATCCTAACAAATTGAAGAAAAGATTTAGGCAAATTAAAAACATGGCTATTGTTGTGGTTTAGTTATAAAAAAATGTTGTTTTAGTTCGATAAAGAAATGTTTTATGTTTGTAATGCATAGAAATTTGTCATAAAAGTTTTGGCAAAGGAACAGATATATGTTTGTACGATTTATTTCGGCATAAACGCGTCTATCGGTATCAACCTTTTTTCTGTTCGAAGGTTTTAAGTGTGGGTTCACTTTGGGTTTAGTGAACTGCCTGAATTTATTCTGTAACATTGGTTGATAGGTTTTGGCTTGGCATAGATAGAGGAATCCCTGATGTGAGGAATGTGGTAATTCCGAACGTGCGTCCATCCAACCATCTTGCAGTCTATAGAGCTTTGCCTCAATTGACAATTTTGACAGAACAGTCTTTTCTCTGTTCGGTTAAGCTATGACTGTGTGTAGTTTAGTCCAATGCATGGTGATTAGCTGAATAAGAAAGACTAACAACAAAAATTTATTTCTATGAGAAAATAGTTGTCAAATTGTTACTTCTACAAGAAAATTTAGATAAGTAAGTTATTTCTATAGAAAACGTGCAAAATTTTATTTCTAATAGAAAATTTCGTCACATTTTATTATCTATAGAAAATGTCAAAAATTTTATTTCTATATGAAAATTTTGTCAAAAATTTCTATTTCCATAGAAAATGAAAATTTTATTTATGGAAAACTTTTGCAAAATTTAATTCTATAGAAAATTTTGTCAGAATTTTATTTCTATAGAAAAATGTCAAAATTTTTATTTCTATAGAAATTTTTGTCACATTTTATTTCTACAAAAAAATTGTTCAAATTTTTTCAATAAGAAAATTTTGTACAAATTTTTTTATAGAACATTTTTGGCAAATTTTATTTCTATAGATTTTTTTTTCAAATTTAATTCTATAGAAAATCATTGTAAAAATTTTTGTTTCTATAGAAAATCATTGTGAAAATTTTATTTTCTATAGAAATTTTGTCAAAGTTGTATTTCTTATAGAAAGTGTTAAAATTTTATTTCTATGGAAAATTTTTATCAAAAAAATTTTTTTTCTATAAAAAATTTTTGCAAAATTTTATTTTTAGAAAATTTGCCAAAATTTTATATTAAATAGAAAATTTTGTCAACCATTTTTATTTCTATGGAAAATGTAATCCCTCGATTTACGTCGTGATTGGTTCCGGAATTTGACGACGTTAATCGAAACGACGTAAAACGAATTAAAACTTGATCATACTTACTCCTAAGTCCATTTAATTATGTATGTGTATATGGGTGTAAATAATAAACAACTTGAAGAATAAAAGTAATTTAGTCTTTTATCCATAAAAAATAAATAATTAAATATATATCCATAAAGCAAACATAAAAAACAATTCATTATTCCAAAATATCAGGGTTTAAAACTTAAGTTCATAACCAAATGAAAAACCGTTACTTTGTATACATATAAAAAAACATCGTCACTTCGACAATTGCGTATATATGCAATGTCAATCAGAGTTTGACGAATTTCGGTAAGAATTTCAGTAATAAATGTTGCAATGTCATCATCGTTGGTACTTATTTCACTAATGGAAGGAGTCTCTGATAAAGCTGGTAAAAAAATGGACGACGTAAATCGAAATCGAAACAACGTAAACCGAGACGACGTAAATCGAGAGATTACTGTATTTCTATAGAAAATTTTGTCAAAATTTAATTTCTATACAAAATGTTGTCAACATTTTATTTCTATAGAAAATTTGAAAAAGAAATTATTTCTGTAGAAAATTTTTGCAAAATTTTATTTCTATAGAAAATTTTGACAATGTTATTTCTATAGAAAATTTTGCCAAAATTTTATTTTATTTCTATAACAATTTGCCAAAATTTTGTCAAAATTTATTTCTATAGAAAATTTTGTCAAAATTGTATTTCTATAGAAAATGGTTTGTAAAATTTTATTTCTATTGGAAATTATCAATTTTTTTTTCTAATAAATTTTTTTGGAAAATTTTTTTTTATAGAAAATTTTTTGCAAATTTTATTTTCTATAGAATATTTTGTAAAAATTTTATTTCCATAGAAAATATTTGCAAAATTTTATTTCTAGTGAAATGTTTTGTCAAATATTATTCTATAGAAAATTTTGGTCAAAATTTTTTGTAAAAATTGATTTCTATGAGAAAATTTGACAAAATTGTAATTCTATAGAAATATTTGTTAAAATTATCATTTCTATATAGACAATTTGCCAAAATTTATCATTCTATACACAATTTTGCCAAAATTTTTTTCTATAACATTTTTACCAAATTATCTCTATAGAAAATTTTGTCAATATTTTATTTCTATAGAAAATTTGTGCATAAATGTATTTCTATAAGAGAATTGTTGTCAAAATTGTATTTCTATAGAAAATGTTGTTAAAATTTTATTTCTATGGAAAATTTTTATCAAAATTTTTTTATATAAGAAATTTTTTTCAAAATTTTATTTTCCCATAGAAATATATTTGCAAAATTTATTTCTATATAGAAAATTTTGTCAACATTTCATTTCTATAGAAAATTTTGCCAAAATGTTATTTCAATAGAAAATTGTGTCAAAATTTTATTTCTATGGAAAATTTTGTCAACACTGTATTTCTATAGACAATTTTGTCAAAATTTTATTTCTATAGAAAATGTCAACATTTTATTGCTATAGAAAATTTGAAAAAAAAAAAATATTTCTATAGAAATTTTGCAAAATTTAGTTTCTATAGAAAATTTTTGCAAAATTTTATTTCTACACACAAAAAAATATTTTTCTGATTCAATCACGAAATTAATTGATCACAATTAATTTTTAATTGAATTCTATTCAATCATCGAAAATGATAGTAATCAATCACTATTTAATTGGGAATAGAAAGAAATCCTTGAATTAAAAAATTAACTTGATGTAATTTAGCAATTTTCAATCCTATGTTTAGTGATTCAATTTAAAAATCTTAAATTGATTTTGGAATGCAAAACCCAATTAATTTTTTATTTACAAAACGGTAACACTATTAATTCAAAACTACTATTCTGAATTGCTTAGAGTTTTATTGTTGATTAAAAATGTATCCATTTTTTTAACTGACTTAGTCTTTCCGAATTTCATTAAAAAGTTAAATTCTATCAATTAAGTTTTTTAATTAAAAGTTTTAAAATTTTCAATCATTGACTAAATTACCCTAATGTTTCTATCTTGATTAAAAAGTTAATTGTATCAATTAATTTATTAATTGCAAAACATTCAACTTCAATTAACTTTTTAATTGGAAATATTCTGGTTATATTTTTTTCTGTGTATAGAAAATTTTGTTAAAATGTCATTTCTATATAGACAAAATTGTCAAAATGTTATTTCTATAAAAATTTTTTGCCAAAATGTTATTTCTATAAAAATTTTTTTGCCAAAATGTTGTCTCTATAGAAAATTTTGTCAACATTTTATTTCTATAGAAAATTTTTTCAAAATTTTATTTCATAAAATTTGTCAATTTTATGTTCTATAGAATTTTGTCAAAATTTTATTTCTATAGAAAATGTGTCAATTTTTATTTCTAAGATAAATTTTCCAAAATTTATTTTAACTTATCAAAAATTTTATCAAAATTTTATTTCTATGGAAAATTTTGTTCAACATTTTATTTCTATAGAAATGTTGTCAAAATTTTATTTCTATAGAAAATTTTGTCAAATTTTTATTTCTATAGAAAATGTTGTCAAATTTTATTTCTACAGAAAATTTTGCCAAAATTTTATTTTATAGAAAATTTTTGCAAAATTTTATTTCTATAGAATATTTTGTCAAAAATTTTATTTCCATAGAAAATATTTGCAAACACAGAAAAAAATATCACCAAAATATTTCCAATTAAAAAGTTAATTGAAGTTGAAAATTTTTTTAATTAATAAATTAATTGATACAATTAACTTTTTAATCATGATAGAAACATTAAGTTAATTAAGTCAATGATGAAATTTTAAAATTTTAATTAAAAAATTAATTGATACAATTAATTTTTAATCAAATTCGGAAGACTAATTCAGTTAAAAAAGTGCTGATTTTTTTAATTAAAAATGTATTTCAAACAATCATTTGTTAATCCAAATAAAAACTCTTAAGCCAATTCAGAAAGTAATTAAAAATAGTAACCTTTTTTAAAATAATTAATTGAAGTTTTGCATTCAATCATCAATTAAATTTTTAATTGAATCAATTAAAAAATTAATTGAAATTTGCTAATGAAATCAATTAATTTTTAATCAAGAATTTTTT
Source organism: Haematobia irritans (assembly GCA_003123925.1). NCBI lineage: Eukaryota > Metazoa > Arthropoda > Insecta > Diptera > Muscidae > Haematobia > Haematobia irritans. The sequence continues at coordinate 15,307 of PGFW01002139.1, forward strand.
CTATGCCCAATTAAAACTGTGATTGATACTATAATTTTCGTGATTGAAGACATTTCAATTAAAAAATTAATTGGATCAATTAATTTGGTGATTGAATCACAAAAATTTTTTTTGTGTGAACTTTTATTTCTATAGAAAATTTTGTCAAAATTTTATTTCTATAGAAAAATTTGCCAAAATTTTATTTCAATAGAAAATTGTGGCAAAATTTTATTTCTATGGAAAATTTTGTCAACATTTTATTTCTATAGAAAATTTTGTCAAAATTTTATTTCATAAGAAATTTAACATTTTTCTAAATAAAATTGGTCAAAAAATTCCTATAGAATAAAATTTTTTCAAAATTTCTATAGAAATAAAATTTTTACAAAATTTTCTATAGAAATAAAATTTTACAAAATGTTTTATAGAAATAATAATTTTTGATAAATTTCTATATAGAAAATGAAAATTTTGACATTTTCTATATAGAAATACAATTTTGACAAAATTTTCTATAGAAATAGAAAATTTTATTTCTATAGAAAATTTTGTCAAAATTTTCTATTGAAATACAATTTTAACAAAATTTTCTATAGAAATAAAATTTTGACAAAAATTTCTATAGAAATAAAATTTTGAAAAAATGTCAAAATTTTGGGGCAAAAGAAATAATCATTAAATTAATTTGGATATTGAATTTTTGGATTTAAGAAAAGAAAGCTTCAAATCTGTGAATACAAATATTTTGTTTTTTGTTCAGTGTAACTGCAATGCAATTGTTCGATGATTGTATTGTCCTTGTGGTATACAGTTTTTCACAGTGTTTTTCAAAATCATTAGCAAGAGTAATGTGGGTTGGCTAATATCGAGAGATCACATTATGATCACTTTCTCTCTGTTCTCTCTTGCTTGTATTCCCAATGCTCATACGTTATGGGGGCTAAAGCGGAAAATTGTGATTAAAATTTATGTGTGCGCTTCTGCTGTCTGCTATTGCATTCTCATCCCTGTTTTTCTTTTATATCGCTCTTGATGTTGTTGTTGTTGCTTTAAAACTACTGATGATGGGGACGTTCGATGTTTGTTTTCGCTCGTGCCACGAAGAAATTTTTGTCAGAAAGCACAAAAAAAAGAAAGAAAAAACAAAATTTTATATATATAAAATCTCTTTTTCTCCCATTCTAATTTATTTTTAGGATATTTGTCTGAAGATGCTATCCAAAAATTTCAGTCGATTTTCACATTTTCTTTCATTCGTTCGTTTACGCACAAGTAGAATTGCGGCAGTATCTCTTGAACATAGTCATTCGATGATATTCAGTTCGTTTTTCATTATTTTCGGGTACATATCATAGAGATTTAAGAGGAATAAAAAGTTAAAAAAATTCAATTATACATTATAGAGATAAATTTATATAGAAAAAAAAAATTAATTGCAAAAAATAATTCTAACGAAATAAAGAATTCTAAAAAGTTTTAGTAAAAAAAAGCACAGTTAATATGTAAAATAAAAATGATTTCTTATGAAATTTGTGGCACGAGACCTTAATCGAAATAGAAAATAATTTTCTGAACACCGCCAGTCCTCAAATTTTTCAAAAGATAAAATCAGCCGTTTGGATCAACCAAGCCATCTACATCTGCAATATTTCCCAGTCCTTTAAACATCTCCGGCAGCCTGTAATATTCTTGTGAATTGTTTTTCAAACAAAAAAAGTAATTATTTAAAAAAAAAAATCGATTTTCTTTTAATTATTACGTATACCGAAAATAAATTTTAACAAAAAAAATTTAGTGATTTCACGGAATTTCACGGAAATGAATTGTGTATCTATAATAGATTTCTTTTCTCCTTGCATTGTAGTTTTATCTCTCAACTTTTATACCATTTCTCGCTACTTTTCATTGTGAATTCGTTGTTCGTTTAAAGATGAGAAAAAGCGATTTTTTGTGAAAATTCTTGTGCGTGTTTAGCTAAATGCTATTTTTAATTTTATTTCGAAAAAAAAAAACAAAAATGAAAAAATCACAAAACAAATCTTCAAAAAGAACAAAAGATGAAGAAGGAAGTTGTGATAAGAATAAAAAAAAAAAAACAAAAATAAGTTTAAACAAATCGTCAATTGGGAGTGATGCATTTTAAACAAATAAATGTGACTAAACTATATTAAAAAAACACACACACATACACACTCATCGCTTTGAAGACTAATGAAATCTGTGAACGATCGATTAAAAGCACGCAGACAAATCAACAGGCAATCATTGTGGTACATCATCCCATCTTTTTGAGCATCACCAGAAAAAAGGAATCCTCTCTCCCTTCCGGGTATACAAAAATCAACCATTAAAGAAAATCTGGCAGACAAATCGGCCAATCGGACAGACATATGGACAGACAGACGGACAGGCTGACAAGACCAATGGTTGGACTTTTGTTGCTACTGATTATCGTTGTGTACATTGGATATTTATGAGAAGTAATTGAACTCAAAAAACCTTCCCAAAAAAATTATTGTCGATGATACATACTCTATAGATAAAACATAGAGTATGTGTAGAACATTTTCGTTTTTTTTTTTCATATTATATTTTATATGCATCTTATATATATTGCTTATATTGAAACAGACATTTCACATTTAAACTTTATTATGATCATCATCATCATAATCTGTAGCAAATATGGCCCATTTACGGAGCAAAAAAAAAAAAAAACACCAAAACAAAAATAAAATAAATAAAACAGTGGACAGTGATAAATGGAAAACACCATGTGATCCTTAACCGAAAAATAGCAAATGTTAAATCGTGTAGTGATTTAGAAGAAAAAGAATAATAAAATATATGCAAAAACATATGCAAAACATATTAACTAAAAAAGCACAAATAATTATATATACATATATTTGTTAGGCAAGAAACAAAAAATTATCGGTTTTACGTAGATGAAAGTGAAATATGTATCAAAAAATATTCGCCAACAAAATTTTAAAACTCTTTCTTTTTTAAGAAAAACATGCACATATATATCACTTAAAATCTACAAAAAAAAATAAAAATGAAAAGCAATGCCAATTAACTTCCGGGTTGAATTTCAAGGAAATACACTTAAATATATAGCTTGAATCCAAATATTGAATTGAATCTGATGTTCCATTGAGATATCGTAAAACTCTCTTGGCAGCTTGCCAATGTTCTGTGCTGTAATTGCTATTAAACTGGCTTAAATAATTCACTGGGTACGCTATGTCGAGCCTAATTGAAACGGCTAGGTACATCATGGCACCAATCAGGCTTTGGTATGGATATTTACTAATTATGTTTTGATCAGGTTTTTGTCTATCCAATTTACAATTTTGATCTAAAGGGGTTTTTGCAGGTTTTGAATTTTCCATTTTAAATATTGATTATATTGATTTTTTCGTTAATTAATGAAATATTTCTTACAATTAATGAACATGTTCATTACATACAAAAATTTTTCAATATTTCAAATAAAACAATAAGGAAGTCTAAAGTCCGCCGGGCCGACTATAATTTATACCCTGCCACCACTTTGTAGAGATCTAAATTTTCGATACCATATCACATGCCGTCAAAATGTGTCGGGGGGCTATATATAAAGGTTTGTTCCAAATACATACATTTAAATATCACTCGATCTGGACAGAATTTGATAGACTTCTACAAAATCTATAGACTCAATATTTAAGTCGGCTAATGCACTAAAAGTATGGGAAACATTTAAATCAGAAGCAATTTTAAGGAAACTTCGCAAAAGTTTATTTATGATTTATCGCTCGATATATATAAATTAGAAGTTTTAGAAAATTAGGTCATTTTTAAAATTTCGGCTAAGCAGAGGGATTCTAAAGGGAAAATGTTGGTATTTGACCTTTTTGTCGAAATCAAAAAAACATATTATGGGAAGCGTATATTTCTAAATCTGAACTGATTTAACCAAATTGGGCACGATAGTACAATGCTAATTCACTCCCATGTGCAAAATTCAACTAAATCGGATTAAAAAAATACCTCTTGTGGTCATATAAGTGTAAATCGGGCAAGCTTATATATGGGAGCTATATCTAAATCTGAACCGACTTCAACCAAATTTGTTACAAACAGTTGGAATGTTAATTCTACTTCCTGTGCAAATTTTCAAGTAAATCGGAGTAAAAGATTGGCCGCTGTGGTCATGTGAGTGTAAATCGGGCGAACGATATATATAGGAGCTATATCTAAATCTAAACCGATTTCAATAAAATTTGGCACACTTGACTACACTACTAATTGTAGTCCTAGTGCAAAATTTCAACTAAATTGGGGTAAAATTCCGGCTTCTGGGGCCATATAAGTCCATATCGGGCGAAAGATATGTATGGGAGCTATATCTAAATCTGAACCGATTTCAATAAAATTTGGCACACTTGACTATAGTGTTCGTTGTTCTTTTGTGCAAAAATGTAAGCAAATTAGGGTAAAACTCTGGCTTCTGGGGCCATATAAGTCCATATCGGGCGAAAGATATATATGGGAGCTATAACTAAATCGGAACCGATTTCTTCCACAATCAATAGGGTTCTATTCTGAGCCAAAACACATACTTGTGCCAAATTTGAAGTCGATTGGACTAAAACTGCGACCTAGACTTTGATTACAAAAATGTGTTCACAGACAGACGGAATGGCTATATCGAGTCTCAGGAGGCCCACCTGAACATTTTTACAAGAGGACACATGTGTCTATCTCGTCTCCTTCTGGTGTTGCAAACATATGCACTAACTTATAATACACCGGTTCCACAGTGTGACGTAGGGTATAAAAAAAACTAGTTGACTTATTTTTAATGAAAATTTTTTTATATGAAGACATAATTTTTATAATATCCCATCAAAAAAATTTGGACGTTTTTCTAAAGACATAACTTTAAAAGAACTTCCAAAAATGTCCTCCCAAAGATGTTCTGCACAGGAAGTTCTTTTAAATCAATTTTTTATAACTCGCTTTTTCATAATTTTAATGCGATAATTTTAACTTTATCTTGATTCACAATAGACTAAATCAAAGATATACGGCCGTATATACTTTTTTAATCTCCACGAATTTTATGTACCCTCCACCCATGGATTGTGTTAGAAACTTCTACTAAAGTCTGTCACTCCACAATCGACAATTACTTGGGCGTGCCGGAAACACTGTCGAATCAGCACACGTATCTCTACAACTCTTAACACCGTTTTCTAAATGGTAAATTAGTCCTACGGGGTATAATAATAAACAAACAAAAAAGCCGATTAAATAGTATATATTCAGGTTTGCCAAATTTTCTATAGAAATAAATTTTGACCAAATTTTCTATAAAAATAAGAATTTTGACAAAATTTTGCTTTTATATGAAAGAAAGTTGAGCACATTTTGTTAGAAATAAAATTTGACCAATTTTTTATAGAAATAAAATTTGACAAAATTTTTATAGAATCAAAATTTTGACAAATTTTTATAGAAATAAAATTTTGACAAAATTTTCCTATAAGAAAATATTTGACAAAATTATGTATAGAAATAAAATTTTGACAAAATTTTCTATTGAAAAATCTTGATAACATTTTCATAAGAAATAAAATTTCTGTCAAAATTTTTATAGAAATAAAATCTTTTTACAAAATTTGTTATAGAAATAAAATTTTGACCAATTTTGTATAGAAATAAAATCTGACAAAATCTTTTCTATAGAAATATAAAATCTGACAAATTTTCTATATGAAATAAAATCTTTGACAAATTTTCTACTTAGATAATAAAATCTTGATACAATTGTTGTTATAGAAATAAAATTTTGACAACATTTTCTACATCTATTATTACTATTATTCTATAGAAATGGAAACCTTTGACGAAATTTTCTTACAGATAATGTAATAATTTTGACAAAATTTCTTTAAATCAATTTTTTAATAACTTCGCTTTTATCATAATTTTAATGATAATTTTTTTAACTTTTTTTTTGATTCAAACTAGATTAAAAACAAGTCATATACGGGCTTGAAAGTTTGGCCCGTATATTACTTTTTATACTCCGCACGAATGTTTATGTAGCCTCTCACACCATGATTGCGTTAGAAACTTATACTAAAAGTCTGTCATCCGACAATCGTAATTACTTGGTGGCGGTAACGACTTTGCGATAGCAAGGTACTCTTAAAACTTCTGTAACACCGGTCTTTCTAAATAATAATTAGTCACATTAATTTGACAAAATTGTCTATAGAAAAAAATTGTTGACAAAAGTTTTGTGTGATTAGAATAAATTTTTGAACAAAATCTTTTATAGAAATAAAATTTCTGTTAGAAATAACTTTCGACAAACCGATCTTTCGTATATAGAAAACTTTTTTATAGAAAAAAAGTTTGACAAAAATTTTCTACAAAAATAAAATTTGAGAAAATTTTCGTATGGAAAAAAAATTTTTGAACAAAATTTTCTATTAGAAAAAATTTCTTTGACAAAATTTTCTATATGATAACAAAATTTTGAAAAATTGCTACAGAAAAAAAAATTTACAAATTTTCTATAGAAAAAAATTTCGACAAAATTTTGTTATAGATATAAAATTTACAAAATTTTCTATAGAAATAAATCTTGACAGAATTTCCGTATAGAAATAAAAATTTTGACAAATTTCTATAGAAATAAAAGATTTTGATAAAAATTTTCATAGAAACAAAATTTGACAAAATTTTTCGTACAGAAACACAAATTTTGACAAAAATTTTCTATAAAAATAAAGTTTGACAAAATTTTCTAATAGAAATAAACTTTTGGACGGAAATTTCTATAGATCGAAATAAAATTTTGGTAGATTATTGTTTGGCGATATGACCAATTTAGTTGCACGGCTCGTTAGCGGCCATGTTACATAGCGGCAATGTACCAAATTTGAACCGCAATCGGATGAATTTGCACCTTCAGACGGTTCGGAGGTCAAATCTGGCGGACCGTTTATATGAGGCAAATATAATTATTGACCGATATGCGACCAATTTTTGCACGCTTGTAGCGGACCATGTACTAGCCGCCACATGTCACCAAATTTGAACCTGCATCGGATGAACTTTGCACCTTCAAGAGGTTCGCGGTCATTTAAATTATTTAAATTTTGTCGGAAAAAATAAATTCTAATTCTCATTCTAAAAAATGCAATTTTTTTACAAACTTTTTTGGAGGGTCAAACGTCTTTCTAGAATGTTATTAAAAAATCATACAAAAATATTATAAAACTAATTATTTGGCAAAATATCACAAAATTTTTGAATTCGCATCAAAACACTGAATTCGATCACACCTAAGAAGTTGATGTAAACTTTAGTTGAAATGGTAAGCACTCCGTCTCTCATACATCACCCGACTCTCTTTTGATATGTTGGAAACATTCATTACTCTCGCTCTAGCTCGCTCGCCTTCCTTTCGCAACTCCGCTCGCTCGTTTACACTCTCTCACGTGCGCACACTCCAAACCACGCACACCTCTTTCACCCCACTTCTCTCTCTGCTCCCTAAGATCTCCTCTCGCACTCTCGCTTTTTTTTGCTTGGGCAACTTCCGCTTTTGTGATCTCCGCGGCATTTTGTCTCCCACGGTTATCCGTCGCACCCAGTACGATTATGATCATGCAACCACTCGCACTCTCTTCGAGTGTGTTGTGCACATGCAACTTTCAAACATCTCCTCACAAACCAGACGAAACACCTCTTCACACCTGGCGAGCGCTTTTTTTTGCTGCAACTACTGTCACATCCTCCTGTCCGCCCTCCGTTCCCGAGTAATGTACGGAAGATAACACAATGTACTTGCATTTCTTGGCTGGCGCTCGCTATTATGTATGGTCTTCATTTACGCAGATACACGCCGTACACACTGTCTATCCATAACGACACTCTCTCACATCTCTCTTTCTCACATCGCAATCTCCTCCTATTATCCTATCCCTCACTTGTTCCCAAGGCAACTCTTGTACCTCCTCACCACTTCCCTCGCATTAATTACATAATGTCGTTCTTCCACTCTTATACTCTCGCTGCTCTCAGTAGTATCCTCCATGCACACACACGCACTGTTCCTTCTTCTACCTTAGTTTTAAGACACTTCGATCACATTTTCGATTCTATTTCTGTCTTGTGACCTAATCCACCCCTCCCTAGAGTAGATCAATCTCTCCTCTCCATCCGTCTACGCTAATATCTTCAGCTCAGAGACTATACTCGCTGCCTCTCTCTTACCTAGACTTTGATTAAGTCACGAAATTCATAATGCTTGCTGTCGCGCTAAATATTCAAAAGGTAAATAATAATTTTAACATTATCTTTTCAACTTGAATAAGTTCGATAATAGTAATCAGTTCGGATAAACTCTCGCAGATTGTTAGTCATCACTTTGATTACATTCCTTTTGTTCATGGTTTTTTCAAATTTTGTTTGAAGGTGTGTGCGGCAGACGACACTTTTTGTAAGTTTGAAAGCTTTTTAAAAGTCTTGAATAGATCTTAACCGACTTTTTTTCAATATAATAATCAATAACGGAATATTTATGCACATATACATTCACGAAAACAGCATTCACACAAAATTAAGGGGGAGGATTTCTGTTTCGATTGACTATTGTTATAGCCATTCCACGATAGGGTCCATTGGGCGGCGTATATTTAACTTTGTCATTCCGTTTGTAACACATCGAAACTTTTGCTCTTAAGACCCATAAAGTATATATATTATTCTGGTGAAAATTTCTGAGTCGTTGCTACAGCATGTCGTCTGTTGAAATCACGCTAACTTGCGAACGAAACAGAGCTATCGAACACTGAAAACTTGCCATAGTAGTTGTTATGATGTAGCGTCGGCATGGTATTGCAACATGGCGCGTAATTGACGCGTCCGGAACCTCTTGGAGGTGCAAAGTTCATTCGATTCGTTTGAAATTTGGTACATTGCGCTAGTATATGCGCCTGCCTAACAGCCCCTCGTCCTGCAAAAAAACCTTGGTCCCATATCCCGCCAAACATTATCGTCTATCAAAATTTATTCTTCTATAGACAAATTTTGTCAAAATTTTATTTCTTATAGACAAAATCCTCCCCTGTCAAAAATTTATTTCTATAGAAAAATTTTGTCAAAATTTTATGGTCTGAAAAATTTCTCACTCACAATTCTACATTTTCTTATCTTAGAACCAAGTTGTTCAAAATTTTATTTCTATAGAAAATTCTTGTCAAAATTTTTACTTTCCTATAGAAAGAACCTCCCCGTTGAGTCAAACTGGAATTATATACGTTTATTATGTTATTTTATTTATTCGCCTTTTTTTAACCCTCCAGCATCGCGATGGGGCGTATATTAACTTGTCATTCCGTTTGTAACACATCGAAAATATTGCTCCTAAGACCCCATAACATAACGGCGTATATTTCCTACCTTCTCTCCTTATATACTACTATATCAATTAATATATATACTACTATATATATACCTACTCATCATATATATTACTATATATATATTATATAGCGTTATATCATATATATTAGCTGCAGTCTCAACTATATAGTCTCCTAACTGTATCTAGTCACCTACCCTTCTTATAATCTATATAATATAATATATATTATACTTTATATTATATTTATATATATATATATATATATATAGTATATATATACTATATTCTGGTGGGTCGCGGTTTGATCTCCATGAGTCGATCTGAGCATGTCCGTCCGTCCGTCTGTTGAAATCATTGCATAACTTCCCGAACCGAAACAAGCAATTCGACTTGAAACAATCGACCCTGCCATACTAAACGGACCCCCAAATTTGGCTTGCCGAATTGTCTAAGAAGAAGCAATAACTTTCATCCGATCGGCTTGAAATTCTACGTACCATGGTGTTAGTCCCCACCCCGAACACCGTAGTATGGTCTCTAACAACCATGCTACACCAAATTAGCTTCCCACACTCGCGTCATTAATATACTACTATAGCGCCCCATATAAAACCCGATCCCGCGATTGAGCTTCGGAGCCTCTAAGACGAAGCAAATTTCATCCGATCCGGCCTGAAATTTAGTACATTGGTGTTGGTATATGTTCTCTGAATGCCATGAAATAATCTGATCCCACATCGGCCCATAATTACTATATAGCCCCCATTAAACCGATCCCCAGAGTTGACCTCCGGATTCACTCTTCAGAGGAGGCCAAAAGTATCCGATCCGACCTTGAAATCTTTGGTACGTGGTTGCTTTAGTATAATTGTCTCTACCTATCAACCATAGCCAAATTGGGTCCATATCTCCGGTCCGATAATTACTATTATAGCCCCATTATATCTCGATCCCCAGATTTGAGCCTCCGGGCCTCTTGGCCCGTATGACGCAAAATTTATCCTCATCCCGTTGAAAATTT
>PGFW01002144.1:0-10680 GCA_003123925.1 Haematobia irritans
GACCCCGATTCCTGACCTTCCGACCTGTCCTCAGCTCCTTTATTGGATAACTCTCGCCTCCCCTTAGCCCGAATTCCTGGCATTCCGACTCACCAGTTTCTATACTGAAAAAAGAGTTATCTTTTATGAGGAACGAAATTAGAGACAAACGACGTTTTCTTTTTAAATTACTTCAAAGTCAACGTATGTGTACGAAAAAAAAAAACTTTTTTTCATATGTTTGTGTGTAAAAATTATTCGTTAACTGATTTCTCCACTTATACGCCTAGTCCCGTTCTCTCAACGCATGTAGCAGTTATTCCTCTGACAGAAGTGATCCATCTCCCAGGACTATCTCCTGATATTGCCCATTACAGTGGGTGCCGGTCCCGGGTTATTGAACCATTCGCATGGTCAAAATGGGACCCAATCCTCCTTTTAAAACTGCTCTCCTTGAGTGGAGAATTAGTTGGAGTCCTAGCGTAAACAGACGGGTTTCAATCCCTCCTCCCTTAGGTGAGAATAGTGTTAATTATTAGTGGCGATAGAAAGTTGTTCTACCTTATAACCTAACCAGACCAAAGCCGAACGCATAGGCTCAAGTGGGGCGTTTTTTAGTCCACCTCTTTTCGATTTAAAAGCTTTTTTAGACCCTTTTACGCAATTTCATTTCGTTTACGATAACGTCCTGGTATCCCTCACCTTCGTTTGTTACAGTGTCGTTCTGGAATAATCTCCAGAAATTGGCAATTTCTTTCTCTTTTCTTGTGATTTATATTGTATTGTGATATAGCATTTCCAATATAACTCATCCTTTTTCGGCGAGGTATCCTACTATTGGTAAAGTCTCGACAATGTTACGAATCTCCCCTGCCAAACCTGGTTTCTTTCACGGCACAGGAAGTCTTCTGCGAACGTTCTTTACTAGTTAGATGTTTCAAAATTGTTGATCTTATTATCCTATACCTCTGGAAGTTTGGGAAATAAAATCGGCGTTCAGTTGAGTCGTTATCGTAGGCTTGACTTCTTCTGTCAACGTTGAGCTGGCCCGAGCACCCCATTTTCTGATGGTCTGGCTTTCTTTAACCATTTGTTTGCAACTACCGACCAAGGTGGTAAAGGTATGGGCCTGTCGTATGACAGGTAACATCAACCTTGGACATTCGATGCCTTCTGGGGCCACCATACATCTTTCCGCGCGACCCTAGTCTGCTAGCGCCACATCCAAAAAGGGCGATGTAGAACCACTGTGCGATGTGAACCAAGTGTTGAATGATTTTATGAGAGCTTATATTACCAACACGGACCAAATTTCGACCGGATCGGATGAAATCTGCATTAGTTCATATTGAACTCATGTATACGGTCATTGAACTTTATACCCTCTTTTAGTTCATAAGAGATTTGAGACATACTTAATGTAGATATATGTAAAACAGCAACCAACTTTACATATGTTTGTACCGTAGAACGGACAACTCAATAATCAGGACAGAGGTCCGAATTAAGGATATTGTACTGTATGTATGCTAAATTTATTCCATTTCAGACTGTCATCAGAATTTGTGACGCCAATCCTCTTGGATGTAGCGTCTTTACTATGTCCTATACACATAATCATTTTCATAGCGTATTTTTTGTGAATTTTAAGTTTTGTCATTTCCATTAAAGCTGTTGTCGGCCTCCAATGCTATATTGGTTGGATACAGGTAATGTCACTCTATGTTCAACTGGGATGTCAAACAAGGTGCTAATAATGACACCAACAAGCAACGGCTGTCTCCTATTGTAACGTAAATGAAATCTCAGGAAACATTGTCCCACAAATTTTCTCCCTATTCATATTGCAAAAAATTATGCAGTGAGTGTAGGATTGCACACACAAGCGATTTGCGTAGGGTTGTCAATATTGACATGAATTTATTAAGGGATTAGGCATTCGTGCAATATGGACATTCTAAAGAGTATTCTCATTTTACTTTTATGTTAGGATGACAAAAAGATTCAAAAGATTCGGCTGACATACACCAACGCCAGTATTCGGCTTGTTATGTGCTCTAACTTCTTCTTTCCATCGTAGCCATATAGTGAGGACAGGACAGTCATTGCCCTCGGGCAATCTGTGAAAATTTTCATGTTTTGAAGGCTCGTGTTTTTTCCGAGCCGTTATGGTACACACTTCTGTCTGCAGGATTGTGCTGTGATCCTTTAATTGGAATTTGATCTCCGTGTCTGATTCCTCCACTTATACCGCCTAGTCCCGTTCTCTCACGATGTAGCAGTTATTCCTCTGACAGTATGTGATCCAATCTCCCAGCTATCTCCTGATATTGCCCATTACGAGTGGGTCGGTCCCGGGTTATTGCACCATTCCATGGTCTAAAATGGACCATCCTCCTTTTAAAACTGCTCTCCTTGAGTGGAGATAGTTGGTGCGCTACTAAACAGAGGGTTTCAATCCCTCTCCCTAGGTAAATAGTATTAATACTTAGTGGCGATAGAAAGGTTGTTCTACCTCTAAACCTAACTCAGACCAAAGCCGCATGCTCAAGTGGGCGTTTTATTGCCACCTCTTTTCATTTAAATAGCTTTCTAGACCCTTCGCAATTCATGTTACGATAACGTCTGGAGTCCTCACCTTCCGTTTGTTACAGTGGTCGTTCTGGAATAATCCAGAAATGGCATTCTCTCTTCTGTGTTAGTGGAGTTGTATAAGCATTCCAAATAACTCATCCTTTTTGCGAGGTACCTACTATTGTAAAGTCTCGCAATGTTACGATCTCCCCTGCCAAACCTGGGTTCTCACGCCAGGAGTCTTCTCGAACGTTCTTTATAGAGATTTCAAAATTGTTGATCTATATCCTAACCTCTGGAGTTGGGAATAACGGCTTCAGTTGAGTCGTTAGTAGGTTGAACCTTCTCTGCAACGTTGAGCTGCCGAGCACCCCATTTTGATTGCTTTTTGTCTTCAACTTACCGAAGGTGGTCGTATGGGCCTGTCACAGGTAACTCAACCTGGAACATTCGATTGCTTGCTGCGGGACACCAACATCTTTCCGCGCACCCTTTAGTCGATATCTAGACCTGATAGCTAGATCAGATCAGCTGGATCCATACACGACATCCTGATGACTTCGTGATTCCTCACGTGGATACAGTGCTCTATGATCCGCGGCGTCCCTGGTAGCCGAATTCCTGGCATTCCCGACTCACTAACCAGTATTCTGAGCGTACTGAAAAAAGAGTTTCTTATAGAGTGAAGCGAACACTTGGGACAAAAGCGTTTTTATCTTTGGAAGTTACTATTGAAAATCACGTACGTGTACGAAAAAAACTAAATACTTTTTTTCATATGTTTGTGTGTAAAAATTATAGTGTTAACAAATTATTAAACGACATTATTTGTAATGTGCAGAGCATATACTAGAATACATGTATTTGTGAATATAGTTAATAGTGGTAGGGGGGGGGGGGTTAAGTTTGAAGGTAATTGTGAGTTAGTGTCAGGCTACGACAATATCTCGATAATAAAGTTAGACATTTCATAGTACTGATAAATCTTATGATCTTATCTATATTGCGGTGATAGAGACTAGTACCTTGAGTAGCATGCAATCGTTATCAACGAATGTGAAGAGTAACGCAATTGGCGCCTTATGTAAAATGCATGCGCCAAATGTATACCAGAGTAGGAAAATTTGAATTGTGAGAATTATTTTCTTAGTCCTACCAGTGTAAAGCCTTAAGTGAAGACCATAAGTATGTTGAGAAACAAACAAAAATATTTGTTGGACCAATCTGAAAATTATATAATTCTTGAAGCAAAAATGTGTTTGGATAATATGTTACAGAAGCGATTTCTTTGAAGCGTGTAGAAACGGGATTCCACTGGACGCTCAGGTGTGTGTGCGTTTCTGTTTTCTGCATGTTTCGAAGTTGGCGTGCGCTGATTGAATGGAGTCACTAGTATTTCACTTTGGCGTGCGTTAATATTCAAAGTTGCGTTATTGCCTATCTCCAATCTTTTATAGTTATGCCGTAAAACTCATGAATGTCGCATTGGCGTCGTTTTAGTTTGCGTCGTGTTTTTGTTGCAAGGTAATCTGGCGACACCAAGACATGGTCTATGGGTTGGTAGGTTTAACGTGTGTATCGTTCGTCATAATGGGTTATTTCATTGTTAAGAAACTACGTATAACAAATGGGAAGGTTCGTTGTTCTATATTCTATGGTGGTGGGTATACAAAGCGATTTGAATTCATTGTGTGTGGCGAATAGTTAGGAACAATTCTTTCTGTGTTAATTGGATCAATCTGCAAATCTAAGTATTAATTTTTATGAATTAAAAAATTGTGTAAAAAATATTTAAATGAAATTTACTTTCGGTTTGCTTGTTATCCTAAATATCGGCATTTATGATATTGGCCTTTGTTTTCCCTTGTTGATTAGTGAACATTTTCCACACGTGCCGCGTTGTTTCTCCGTTTTTTCATGTTGTCCGAACTGCAACTAATTCGTGTCAATTTTCTGATGAAAACAGAGCGTTGATGCTAAAGACCTTTCTTTTCACTCACTGAGCTCACTTTGGATCAGGCCGACTCTAGAAAGTGATCATATCACTTACACGAAGTTTAAGTTCATCTGGGCTCCATGGCTGATGTCGCATTTTGCATGTTATCCCCATTGTTGTTGTTGGATTGTATTCTTTTGGTCGCACTAGTTTTCTTGAAGTCGATGTAGCAAAGAGTCGCCATGCTGATTGGAGCACTTTTAGGGTGCTATTTTTGTCTTGAAACACAATCGGGACCTCCCCTAAATGGTGTTAATGGTGCAACGAATGTCAAAGTTTTGTCATGGTTTTGTCGGTTTTGTTGCTTCTTTTTGGTTTTGTTGCGTTTTTGTAAATCATTAACTTGTGTTACAGGAAAATAGCGCAAATTTCTTATATTAAACAGTAGCACTAAGGCCATCAGTTTGTCCTTTATGTAGCGGTCACAGTTAATTTATTTGGTTTAGTGATTTGAATTGTTTAGATCTTAACGTTATTTAAAAGGATTTTACAATTCCGAAGTGGTTTACAGGAAGTGGCACTTCAATTTGCGAGAAGTGAAAAGGATACCTTTGATAACAATTTGATAGTACACGCTAACCGGCGACCATGTGGTCTGGTTATAAATAGGCCAGAATGATTGGCACTGGGATCCTTCATTCAACCAGCATGAACACAGGACTTCGAACAAAGTATTTTGAATACAATTTGTTTTTTATTTTGTTCATTTCCATTTTATATACATTTTATTACAGTGCAGGTTTATAAATGTCTTGGGATTCGCAACATAGAGCAAGTGTTTCGACAACTCACAAATCAATTTTAAAATGAGATTGACTTGGGACGGAGACATATGCATTCTTGCAGGTCCGTTTGCATACTCTAGAAAGGTATGCAATGTACCGGAAAGAATGAGTTGGGTTTCGGCGGTGTTGGTAATGACAATGGTTACATCCGTGGAAGGTAAATGAATGGTTTTATGGTGTAAACAGGGTGACTGGTATATATTAGTGCAACAAACCAGTGAACGTTTTATAGGAAGAAGTGAGACTACCTTGTGGGAAAATGAATATAAATTGTACTCCAAATTTTAAAGTTCACAAATATGTTAAGGAATCAGGAAAATTGTAATGCCCTGGTGTAATTTTTAACTGCTACGTTCACAGAATTATAGAAAAAAGAGCCTAGAAAGTAAAAAAAAAAAACAGAGGCACAATGAAGTCACCCTACCGGGATAGCATGTTTACATTGTTAATCAGTCATTGGATCAGTAGTTCATGATCTTACTATTTTTCCGAAAAATTGTTCGCTTTAATCATATGAATTATGTTGCGATCATATCGTATCGTTACTAGAATCAGATGTTGTTATTTTACGCCTTGTTTTTATGTTGATAAATGATGTGTATGACGTTGCAAGTTCTTAAAAACCAGGAGATTTAGAATGTTTATTGGTCTGCGGAACAAAATAATACATTCTAAAAAAGAATTAATTTAATTTATAATACTTATTTAATTAAAGAATTTAAGACCAATAATAAATTATAATATTTAAATGAGAATAGGTACTAATAACAAAGGGTTTCGACCTAAAAAAAAATAAATTTAACATCAAACAAATAGTTAAAATTTTAAAGTAAAATACAGCTTTAGTTAACTAACGAACTTTATTTAAGTGTACTGCATTTATTTTTAATACCCCCATCATATAATGGTAATGGAATATACATAACTTAGTCATTGCCGTTTGTAAAACATGGGATATATCTACTTCGATATATTAAGGTAGTATATACCATTATCAGGTGAGAATGTTCTAAGACGAATATAACACTGTCCGTCTGTCTTGTTTTTTTTTCTAATCAATGCAACAGCCTTAAAGAATGGACTAATCGTCCTGGAAATTTGTCACAGATTCGTTTTTTTTGCAGTCAGATCAGTTCGCAAATGATGTTCGGTGCCAGGTTTTTGATATAGCATCACCATGTAAATGCGGACCTCCAGATTTGGGATCTTGAGACTTTATAGGAACCGTAGTTTTTATCAATTTGAGAATTGGATAAATCCTAGAGCAGTTTAGGACCATAAAGACTGTGCTGAAAATGGGAGTATCGTACATTTGTTGGTATAGACGCTCGCATATAGACGGCGATCTATCGATTTCAGTACTTCTTGGCTTTCTAGCATCAGTTGTTTTTATAACCAATATGCCCTGACGATTTGAAATCAGGGGTATGTTAGGTCCACAAAATAGGTATGCTGAAAATATGTGTATTGTTTCCGAGATTGGTACAACCCCCATATAAAGAAGCTTTCTTCCGATTTTGCTTATTTGTTTCTAGAATCCATAGTTTTTTGTCCAATTTGCAATGAAATTAAAATCTGCAAGTATTTTTAAGACCAAAACAAGTGTGCAAAGAATTGGTATGCCGCCGGTCCATGAATTTTGGTAATATGCCCCAATAGACCGAATCTCCCGATTTGTATCGGTCGATCCATATTTTGTATAGGCCCTATAGAAATAGATCCGATATTAATTCTTGGGCTCTAGAAACCTTAACAATTTTAGGGCATAAAATAGGTATGCGGAATTAATGTGCATAGGTACATGTTAAAAGAGCCGCTATCCGATTTTGGGTCCTAGATCCTGTAGGTTTTTCAGAACGCACAATTATACGCAAAGAAAAAAAAAAAAACCTTTGAAAAATGTGTACCGAAGAACGTTTTTTTTTTTGTTAAAGTTTTTGAATTGCTGGAAAAGTTTTAAACTTTGTCAGCCAAAAAAAATTCGTTGTTATTTTTTTCAAATAAAAAAAGTTATTTTTGGAAACAAACAACCAGTCCATTATCGTTTATATCAACAACGTTCTTTCTGAACTTTAGGTCTGTTAATAAGACATCATTTTACAGTTCAAATTTTGAATATACTACAATGTAATGTTTGAGACATTTTTTCGGAATCTTCCGAACATATCCTGGAAATATGTAAAAAAAAAACAAAAAAAAAACTTTTGTCACGAAGCAGGGATCGAACCCACTGACCCCTTGCGAATGCAAGTCGGCACGTAAGCAACCACTGAGCTCCACGGTGCCGAAACTAAATGTTTTGTTTCTGTAAAGTAAATACTGTTGTTATAGTTCCGGTTCGTGGGCGCGCGCAAGCGTAAGTGGCTATATTTAAATATAACTTATATGTGAATTTCTATTAGATGACCATAAGAGTATATCTAGGCTCAGTCGGTATAGCTGGAGTGGTGGTGTGGCTTACGAAGTGCCGAGGGTGGTGCGGGGCGCTGCGCGAACGTCTCCGACCCAGGGCGAAAAAGGTAAAAAAATTTTAAAAAATTTATAAATTTGTTATATTTCTTTCGTACCGATTGTTGTGAATTACGAGGGAAAGGAGGTGGAAGAGAGCTAAAAAAGACCTCCAGTGATGTGAAGAGAGAGGATGTGAGGGAAAATGCAATTAAGAGAAAAATTTTTTTTTTTGGAGCTTGTCTTTTTGAAATTGGTTTTTACAACCTGGCAAAAGAATAACACTTATCAACGGTTATATACTTTTTCCAAATACACTTCCTTTCAGCGAAAGCAAATGAGAAACGAACTTTGTGTCTAAAATTTCCTTTGGTGAGGAAAGAATTGATTATTTTTGCGTGTAGGTTGCTGAATATGGTTTGTATACGGATGCCCCAGCTAGTTTTTGGCATAGAGGCCGAATCTGAGCGATTGTAGAAGCTTCTGTGCGGAATTCTAGAATCGTAGTTTATTATAGTCGTGCACGTTAAAATATGCAGTGGAAGGGGAGGACTGTGGGAAATGATCCAGAGTACATACTTCCCGAAATTTCTGACATCTAACGAAGCCATTATTGTGGATTTTTGCCAAATACATCGGCGGAGAGAAAGAAAACATCGATTGTCACGCGGATTCATTATTCGAAGAGAAAATAATATGATAGCGACTATTTTTGGCCGGGCGACCGAGATTAGGAGACAGTTGTGAGACCCTGGCATGACCGATGTTGTGGCGGTCAGTGAGAGAGTTCTAGTAGAAAATATAATTGTCGCGCTCATCTGAAGAAACTGTAAATTATAATGGAGAGAGGAGAGGAATTGTTGCGGTTGAAATACGAAAGTACAGAGGAGCGGAGAGGTAAATGTTTATGTTAAGTTTAACATTAAGGAAAGTGTTTTCTCGCGTAGTTATTAAAGAACAATGGGTCAAACAACCTCACAGAACGTTGTTGATCGTTTGATGGAAAAAACTGATTTTTTCATCGTCGGAAGAAAAGGACAGCCACTTGAGAAAAGAACACACAAATTTAGATTTTAATTTATGGCAGATTATTTATTTATAAACTAATCATATGTTTATTTGTATTTATAGATGCCGTTCAAAGCAAACATCATGATACTTTTTTACACACTCTATTTTATTTCAATTCTCATACAAGTAAGTAAATTATTCCAATAAATTTACATCGTGCTCAATCAAATGTGACAAATACGCAGAGACAAGTCCATATAACTGCAAATAAAAATAAAATGATACCTATTAGGCAAAATGCAGTATACAAAAAATCAGGTACATTTTTTCAATTACACTTTCCTTTTTTTTGTGGTCACATAAAACCACGTGCCACATTAAATGAGAGAGTTAACACAGAAACAACCAAAAATCCCGTATTCTCGTCCCATTCCAAGGACAATCAAATACATCGACTGACGCGCAAAAATGAAAATCGGGTGTGTACCTGAGTCAAGTTTTATAAAATTACTTTTCGCTGCAAAAAGTTAAAGAATAAATGTTCACACAGAAAAAAAATGTAAATGGTCTTTATTGGCCATGTAATGGTTCTAGACATGTCTTATACTCAACCCTATAAAAGACTTTTTTCCCATTAAAAAAGTAAAAAAATGGAATGTCCTGGAACATCGATTTTCCCGGACCGGCATTTAATGGTTTCAAAATTCTATATTTAAATTGATAAATACGATGTTTGCGGTATTGAGAAGCCATTCCAAATGCTTATTGGCCACCATACATTTTTCATGCCGCTCGAAAAACTATTTAACAAAGACAAATTACATGCTCTAGATTAAGCATTAAATGGATCGGCCAAAACATGTCCAAGACATGTTTTTGCTGTAGCGTGTATAAAGCAAGTCACAGCTAATCATCTTGAATTCCATCGCGGATAACATATTTATGAATTGCATAGGATCAAAAGCTTTTGTAAGCTTGTGTAACAAAATATGAACTGTTAATCAAAAATAAATCTGTCAATCCTGACGAGGCCGTTTAGAAAGTGAGAAGCAACCTGAAGTGGGTTTCCTTCCATATTCAAGAAAGTATGACCAGGCAATGTGTTTTAAGTTGTTCCATTAAAAAAAAATATTTCTTGTGTTTTGTTTCGCTAAATTAATTTTAACTTCGCACTTTTTTTTATTACGCACGATACTAAAATACACACCAAAAAATACTGTAGTGAGCCCAAAGATTCACGTCCTTAAAATTAGAATGGCGGATTATCAGTATGATAGAAAGTTTTTTTTTTTTTTTTGATAAACTTTTCGATGAAATCATGCGTTGTTCTTGCTTGGTCGACTACTTAAAGAAAATTTCACATTGGACTTTAATAAAACCTGAAAAATTCTAAAATGAATGAATGCGTCTTTAAGTTATTGGCTTGTTGTATCTTAATACAAAACAAAAAAGTGTTTAAAAAATACGCGCAAATGGAGAATACTCTATATTGTTAAGAGCGTTTTTACCATGAAACATAGCAAATAGATTTACCTGCTTGAAGGTCGAGCCTGGGAAGAATGCGAGAACTTAGAAAATATGTCATTCCTAAAATCAAGTAACGGGGCAAAACTATACATGGTTCTGAATAAAGAATTGTCGCACTGTAAAATGTATCCTTTCGACTGGGCAACAATGGCCTACTGGTTTCATTAGGCAAGCGATAAGTCAAGTACTCAGAAATCAGTGACCAATGACCAAGTAGTATACTCCCAATTCCTATGGTGAAGAGTAAAAAATTTAAATACCAAATAAATTAAAATTTCGAAAAATATTTATAGTGTCCTGTAATTCGCTTAAAAACAATTTAATCGCTGGAATGCATGATCCAAACTTCTGCAATCCTAA
>PGFW01002144.1:37235-47486 GCA_003123925.1 Haematobia irritans
TGAAAGCATGGCTTGATGATCCATTTAATGACGAGAAAGTGTATGAAATTATCCAATGAAATTCAAGGGGTTGGTAGATTGTGGTTGATTCTTACTCCCTCTGAGTCGTGGAACAATAGGTCATGGCGTGAAAGGTAGAGTAGTACCGAGGTGTAGTTTTTGATTTATAATGGAGTGGTTGGTTAGGGTGCAAAATATTGACAGGGACACCGCTATCTTGGAATGAAAGGAAAACCACCGTCAAACGATAGGGCATAAAAATTTTAGGTGCTGTCGTCGTAACCGCAAGTTTAATATTCGCGCCCGCAGCAAGCCTAAAAGTGGTGCACGCCGAAAAAAGGTGAGAACGGAAAATGTTCTTTTTGGATGCCGGAAAGTGATTGCAAAATGTGCCTAGAAGAGAGCGATTGAAATTTAAACCGATGGAATTGTGCATGGAGGACGGAAGTTCGCTTCACTTCAACAGGCCGTTCGTACACTGATTTGGCATCACTTCTTTAGGTGTGATCCGAATTCAAAGTTTTGGGATGTAATTAAAAAAATTCTGTGATATTTGTCAAATAAATAATTTTTTAATGTTTTTTAAATTTCTAATGATTCTAAACGCTTATCGGAAAAGCGTTTGACTCGAAATATTTTTCAAAAAATTCCCTAAATTTTTCGAGAATAGGATTTAGCAATTTTTTTGCGAGACAGAAATTTGAAATGATGTTGTATCATTTTATGAATTCTTACTACTATTTTTAACATATTTTGAAAGCAAAAAAAAGTTAAAATTGATCCATTAAGTATGAAAAAACCAAGTTATAAAAATTGAATCAAAAGAACTTGCCTGGGTAGTTTGTAAGTATAAAGAACATCATTGCGGGAGTGCATATTCTGGAAGGTGCTTTTTTAAGAAGTTGTGCCTTTGGAAGACCTTCTAAATTTTGTTTGCTGGATCAAACGTATTCTTAAGTCTTCGAATTCAAGTGCGCAGTCCTTTTAGCGTTGTAATGGGAAGTCTTTGGGTTAAATTCATTTCAATGGCGTCGGCAGCGTACGTATTTTACATAGACTGTAATGAGGGGGAATTTACAGACGAAACAGTAATGGGTCTAAGTGTGTGTGTCGTAAATTTGATTCTTATGAATTTTAGAAAGTTCCGCATAATTAATGCCTCGGGGCATAGATGTCATATTCGTCAATTTGTTGTTCTTAAGCTGCTACGGTCGATAAGTTTGTTAAACTATTTATCAACTATGCTAACTAATTTATTATTTTTAGTGTCTGTAGGTGATATGTCGGATCTGGTGCGTTTCAGTCGTCTGTAAGTGCATAATATGTGGTGCCCGAACGGTATAGTTCCTCATTTTCGGATGTTGTGATCAAAATTTATTTCTTAAGAAAATGTTTGTCAAAATTTTACTGTTCTATGGGAAAATTGGCCGTCAAAATTCTTTTATTTCTATATGAAAAAATTTGTCAAAATGTATTTCTATAAGAATTTTGTCAAATTTTTTATTTCTAGCAGGAAAATTTTGTTCTTTCAACAAAATTTTAACGAATGGAAAAAGAAGAGGAGGCACGCTCCAAAATATAAAGCACAGCCAACTGAATTCAAATCGATGATTTTGAGCAGTGGCATACGAATGAAGAGAGTATGATTTGTTTCGAATTTATTTCGGCATAAGCGCGGCTATTCAAATGTAAAAACCTTTTTTCGGAGGGTTCAAGTGGTTGGTTTTGTTGGGTTTAATAAAACTGCTCTGAAATTATTCTGATAAATTGGTTGATAGTTTTGCTGCAAGTAGAGGAATGCTGATGAGGAGGAGGATGGGTAATTCCGAACCGTGCGTCATCCAACCATCTCGCAGTCTATGAGCTTTTGGCCCAAGATAGATTTGACAAACATTATTTTCCTCTGTTGGTATAAGCTACACTTGTAGTTTAAGTCAATGTATGGTTTTTTAAAGCTGGCAATAAAAAACAACAACAAATGCTTAAAGAACAAAAACCAACATAAACAAAACAAAAACGAATGAAAATTTTATTATATAGAAAAGGTTTGTCAAAAATTTTATTTATATAGAAATGTGCACATTTTTTTTCTTAAAGAAATTTTTTGTCAAAATTTTTTTTTCTAAGAAAATTTTGTCAAAATTTATTTTCTATAAAAAATTTTATGTCAAATTTTATTTCTATGAAAAAATTTTGTCAAAATTTTATTTCTATAATAAATTTTGCAAAATTTTATTTCTATAGATAGAATAATTTGTCAATATTTTTTTTATAGAAAATTTTGTTAAAATTTTATTTCTAAAGAAAATTTTTGTCAAAATTTTATTCTATAGAAAAATTTTGTTAAAAATTTTATTTCTATAGAAAATTTTGTCAAAATTTTATTTCTATAGAAAATTTGTCAAAATTTTTATTTCTATAGAAAGATTTTGTCAAATTTTTTCTATAAATAAATTTTTCATATTTTATTCTATAGAAAATTGAAAGTACCTCGTAGTTGGAGAGAATGTTTTATAGCGCGGCATATGGACATTTGGGCTAGAAGGGACAAAGGCTTATTTTGGGGACGATTTTGCCTATTTATTATTTTACTCATTTTATCTAAGAAATTTTTCTTCTCCACTGTTGGGGATGTACTTCGTACAATACAAGTCCACGCGAACAAATAGACTTGTTGGAAAATTATGCTATTTAAATGTTTCCCTTTTATTGTCCCCCTCTTCTTCTTCTTCTCATTTTTCCTGTATATAGCCCTATAAGCAGCCACCATTATATTCGTGGTTTTGGTCGTTTACATGCACCGCCGTATAATATGAACTCTGGCACTTAGTGTTCCAACCTACTAGACAAGATAGACAACCTCCACAACTACAGCGGCTACATACGAAGGAAGAAAATTCAGATGGATCTAAGTGGGTAAACGTGGGGCGGGGGAAACAAAGCAGGGCCATAGTTACAAAAGTGCCAGAGAACCAACGAACGAAGGCAATGACAATAGAAATGTCAAAATTATTAACGTAAATTACCGACATTTATTATGTTACGTTTACGTGTTGCATACTTATGAGTGAGTGGTAGCAGAGAACAAAAAAGAGGCAAGCAAAAAAATACCATCCTAACATCCTTCCACTTTGCCATACTTCTCCTTGTGATATGGTGGATTGCGGAAAAAAATACGTTTCGCTAGGAAATTGTAGCGTATAGTATTTTTCTCATTCATGTAAAAAGGAATTTCGTGTATTTGAAGAAAAAACAAGAAAACATTTATAAGTAGGCCTTAAAGGAAATTTACCGAATATTAGAAACAAAAATTTATGTTTGCCAAAAATAGGCTACGTAAATAGATGGAAGGAAATTTCCTGGTAATAATATATTATTTACAATTTTCACCAATAGCATATAATTTGCTATTTTATAGCCAAAAAAAAAATAATTTTGAGTACTACATGAAAAGTGTGTCAAGATAAAAAGTAAATAGAGGCAGGAGCGGACTAATGTATTTATCATATTCTATTATAGAGGGTTGGAAATGTATATTCTATGTATCAATTAAAATAGAAATGCTAATTGAAGGACGTTTATTTTGCGGGAACTCAAAAAGAGGTACTAAAACCATTTTACATTAACTCAAGAGGAACTCCTCTCAATACAAATTTTTGTTTTTTTTATCTAACGAACTTGAAGCTGTAGATTCCCATAAAGATCTAGGTTTACTAGTGGCTCTTCGTCTGAACTTTAGTAAGCATATTCTAATGATAGTTAGTAAAGCTTGGCTTCATAAAATGGTGGAGCAAATAATTGAACGATCCCTTACAAACGAAAAAATTATTCACGTCATTAGTAAGACCAAACCTGGAATACGGTTCCGTAGTTTGGCAACCTTATTTTTGATAGTAGGACTTAACACGAAAATTAAAACTTTTAAAAATATTGAATTTATAAAAAAGTTTGTCAAGATGTTATTCACATAGAAAATTTTGTCAAAATTTTATTTCTATAGAAAAAGTTGTCAAAATTGTATTTATATAAAAATTTTGTGAAAATTTTATTTCTATAGCAATTTTCGTCAAAATTTTATTTCTATAGAAAATTTTGTACTTAAGTTTTTATTTCTATAGAAATTTTGTTAAAATTTTATTTTTAATAGAAAATTTTGGTTAAATATTATTTCTATAGAAAATTTGCAAAAATTTATTTCTATAGAAAATTTTGTTCAAATTATCAATTTCTAATAGAAAATTTTGTTAAAATTTTGTATAGCCTTTTTGGGACGCTTTATTAATTGATAGTAGGACCTAACACGAAAATTAAAACTTTTAAAAATTTTGAATTTATAAAAAAGTTTGTCAAGATGTTATTCACATAGAAAATTTTGTCAAAATTTTATTTCTATAGAAAGTTTTGTCAAAATTTTTATTTCTATAGAAAATGTTTGCAAAATTGTATTTATATAAAAATTTTGTGAAATTTTATATTCTATAGGCATTTTCGTACAAAATTTTATTTCCTATAGAAATTTTTGTCTTAATTTTTATTTATATAGAAAATTTTGTTAAAAATTTTATTTTTATAGAAAATTTTTTAAAATTATTATTTCTATAAAGAAATTTCTGTATAAAATGTTGATATTCTATAGAAAATTTTGTTAAAATTTTATTTTTATATTGGGAAAATTGGTTACAATTTGTATTTCTATAGACAAATTTTGTCAAAATTTTGTATACAGGGTATTATAAGTTAGTGCATATGTTTGCAACACCCAGAAGTGAAGACGAGTCAGACACATAGTGTCTTTGGCAATAATTCTCAGGGTGGGTCCCTGAGTCGATCTACGCCATGCCGTGTCGTCTGTCGTACCGTCCTGTGAATGTGAACACATTGTTTGTGATCAAAGTCTGAAGTGCGCAGTTTAAGTTCAATCAGCCATCAAATTGCAAAAGTTCCTGTTTTGAGTCAGAAATAGAACCGCTATTAATTTTTGGGAAGAAATCGGTTTCAGATTAAGATATAGGCTCCGCATATATATCTTTCGCGCGCGATAATGCACTTATATGGACCCAGAGCCATGAGTTCTGACGCCTGATTTGCTTGAAATTTATGCACCAGGGAGAACAATCAGTACTTAGTCAGGTTGCCAAATTTATTGGAAATCGGTTCAGGATTTAGATATAGCTCGGCCATATAATATCTTTCGCCGCGATAATGGACTTATATGGCCCCAGAAAGCCAGTAGTTTTAGCCCAATTTGGTTGAAATTTTAGCACTAGGAAGTACAATTAGTAGTGTGTCAAGTGTGCTAAATTGTTATTGAAAAATCGATTCAAGATTTTAGATATAGCTCCCATATATATTCGGTTTCGCCCCGATATAAACTAATTATGGTCCTAGAAGGCCAGAGATTTTGGTTCAAATTTTGGCAGACGACGAAAGTACAATTAGTGTGTAAGTTAATGTGTGCTCAAATTTTTATTGAAAATTCGGTTCAGATTTAGATATAGCTCCCATTAATATATCTTTTCGCCCGATTTTCCGTTCATATGACGCACAGAGTTCAAAGTTGTAGTCTCATTTTACGTTAAATTTTGGCACATAGGGGTAGAGAATTAACATGCTTAGTATGCATGCTCAATTGAAATCGGTTCTGATTTCTATATAGTCTTCCTAGATAATGCTTTTCCGATTTTGGGCTAAAATTATACAAACAACCCACATTTTGCCTTTATAAAATCGCACATCTAGCTGAAGTCGAAAACTTGTAAAAAGTGACCTCAAAATTTTTCCTTTATTTCTAAATACATATACTATGCGACAGGATGAATTATATAATACACTTTTGCGAAGTCCTTGGCCTCCAAAATATGGTTTTGAATTTAAAATGTTTCCCAAATTTTATACGCGCTTCACCACTACTGTGGTACAGGTATAATAAGTTTGTGCATTTGTATATACTGCCGAAATAGTTGTCATCGAGACCCAGTCTTTAGTATACCGATCGGCTTGAATTAAATTCTGAGTCGATTAGGCGATGTCGCGTCTGTCCTGTCCAGTCCGTCGTCCTGTCTGTAATATGTTAATTTTGTGCACAAAAGTAAGCTCGCAGATTTAAAGTCCGATCGTCGCTCAAAATTTTGCATAGGGACGCGTTTCTCTGGACAGAGACAATCGCTTTATTGTTTTGCAAAAAATATCAAGGCCTAAAATCGGTTCAATTTAGATAATTAAACTCACATATATTATCTTTCCGTCCGATTTAGACTCATGATGAAGCCACAGAGGCCAAAGTTTACTACGGATGCTTCGTAAAATTTTGCAGCAGAGGTAAGAAATTGACATTCTACAATCGCTTGGTAATTTGGATTGAAAATCGGTTAAAATTTAGATATATGCCTCCATAAACTATAATCTTTCGTCGCCGAATTTGAAGCTTATATGGCGCAAAAAAGC
The DNA here is from genome assembly GCA_003123925.1 of Haematobia irritans. Lineage (NCBI taxonomy): Eukaryota > Metazoa > Arthropoda > Insecta > Diptera > Muscidae > Haematobia > Haematobia irritans. Next base: position 43,680 of record PGFW01002144.1, read on the forward strand.
CAGAGTTTTCCGTGATTTGCTTCTAAATTTGCACAAGAGCGGTAACTTTTAACGATAACTATTTGTAATGTGCCAAATATGGTCCAAAATCGATTCAGATTTAGATATAGCTCTCCCCCCATATGATATAATTTCGTTCGATTTGGAACTTATATGGCCCTCAAAATCCAGGGTTTTGCCGTGATTTGCTTCAAATTTCACACAAGGAGTAACGTTTAGGTAATTGTGGCAAAGTTTGGTTGAATCGGTTCATGATTTAGATATGGCTCCGCATATATATCTCCCGTCCGGATTTTGCACTCATTATGACCAGGGGAGCAAAAGTTATAATCCATATTTACGTGAAATTTCGCTAGATAGCCAAATTATTAATTCTAACTATGCATGTCAAATTTAGTCAAAAATGGTTCAGATTGTATATAGGCTCCCCATATATACGTACACAGCCAATGAGGTTGGGGAAATTAAATGGTAGACTGTTTCATAATTTTAGACCGTCATTTTTCAATGGGATTTGTTCCTCCAATTGACTGCATAGTTTCCTCAGAGATACAAATATGGCCAAAATTCTCCTACACTCTACACAAATTTCTGTGATGATTTCCCCATATCATAGCCATATCCTACAATACTGCAATGGCCAAAATTTCCACAGAACGGATGAGTTTTAAATAAGGGCTATAAGTCGCCCGACTAATATTAATTATAATGATATCACAACCCACACTTGACCACATATCTTGGCTTATACCAATAATCCTTTGTAACATCGCGCACTGGCGAGTAGGGCAAAAAATTGTAAATTATTACTCTAATTGTCCATATCTGCAAATACATATGGATCGCCTGAAAAAATCATAAATTTCTTTTGTATACAATTTGCATTAAAATTTCTCTCCGGCTTCATATTTCCCATATTTTTTACTAAGATTGTGTTGTCATCCTAGGGCGTTAGGCCGATTTAAATTTTAATTGCTAGAGTTTTTGTAGAAGTACAAAAAATTGTTTGGCCATTAAAAGTATTTGTATTCTGGAAATGCAAACTTGTTATATAGCTCCCAGCAAAATTTTAAGTAGTTGAGATGGTAACACAAATGTTTGTCTACATACTGGTTTAAGGGAGTATAATATAATCGGCTTCCCGCCGACTTTAGACTTTACTTAACTTTGTTTTTAATATAGAAATTTTCTCAAAAATTTTTATGCTTCTATAGAATAATTTTTTTAAAATTTTATTTGCTATAGAAATTTTATCAAAATGTTTTTTTTTATAGAAACTTTATTTCTCTAGCATTTTTTGGCCAAATTTTATTTTTATAGAAATTAATGTTCAAATTTATTTCTTTAGAAAAATTTTGTCTTAATTTTTATTTTCTATGAGAAAATTTTGTCAACAATTTTATTTTTAACAGAAATTTGTCAACATTGTTATTTCTATAGAAATTTTGTCAAAATTTTAATTTTCTTTAGAAAATTTTGTCTTAAATTTTTAATTTCTTTCGAAAATTTTGTCAAAGTTTTATTTTTACAGAAAATTTTGTCAAACAATTTTATTTCTATAGAAAATTTTGTCAAAATTTTATTTCATTCGTTTTGTTTTGTTATTGTTTGGTTTGTTCTTTAATCATTGTTGCTTTTTTTGATTTCAGCTTAAAAATCACATGCACTGACTAACTATAACTACAAAATGTTATTTGCTTTAGAAAATTTTATCAAAAAAAAAAATTTATATAGAAAATTTCTCAAAATTTAATTTCTATAAAAAATTTTCTCCAAAAATTTTATTTTGTCAAATTTTTTATGAAATTTGTCATATTAGAAACAATTATTTTCAAAATTTTATATCGGATTCATAATAGAAATTTTCATCAAAATTTTATGTATATAGAAAATTTTTTTGTTCTAAATAAGAATTGTTTAAAATTTATCTGTAATTTTGTCAAAATTTTCGTCCTAAAAATTGACCAATATTATACCATTTCTATTAAGAAAATTTTGTCATATTAGTTTTTATTGAAAATTTGTGTTAAAATTTTACTTCTGTAAATTTTTTCAAATAATTTCTTTTCTATAGAAAATACTTGTCAAAAATTTTATTTCTATAGAAAATTTTGCAAAATTTTTATTTCTAAGAAATTTTAAAATTTTATTCGTTTAGAAAATTTTGTCAAAATTTTATTTTTATAGAAAATTTTGTTCAATATAGAATAATTTTGTTAAAATTTTATTTCTATAAAAAAATTTTCTTCAAAATTTTATTTGTACTAAATTTTTATTTCTATAGAAAATTTTGTCAAAATTTTATTTCTAGAGAAAATTTTTTCTAAATTTTTAAATTTCTTTCGAAAATTTTGTCAAAATTTTTATTTCTATAGAAAATGTTAGTCAAAATTTTATTTCTTAGAAAATTTTTAAATTTTTATTTCTTTAGAAAAATTTTGTCTAGAATTATTTCACTGAAAATTTTGTCAAAATTTATTTCTAAAGAAATTTTTAAAATTTATTTTTATAGAAAAATGTTGCCAAAATTTGTATTTATATAGAAAATTTTATTCCTATAGCAATTTTTATTAAAATTTTACTTTTATAGAAAATTTTGTCAGATTTTTTTTATAGAATATTTTGTCAAAATTTTATTTCTTTGAAAATTTTTATTTCTATAGAAAAATTTTATTCTATAGAAAATTTTGTTCAAAATGTTATTTTGATAGAAATTGTTAAAAATTTATTTTTATAGAAAATTTTGTCAAAATGTTATTTCTTAGAAAATTTTCAAAAATTTTAGTTTCTATAGAAAACTAGCGTAACCCGGCGCCGCTTTCGCTGCGCCTTTCGGCGAAGCGTATATTTTTGAGGAACATTTTGGCCGTTAACATTAGTAAAACTATATCCTTCGTGGCTGAAAACAAATTCGAAAAAGATTTGAAATTCTTTAAACAAATCGGAACTACTTGATTTCGTTTATAGTACGGCGGGAAGCCTTCCTCCAATTTTTTATATAATGTTTTGTAATTCAAGTAAGTTGCGACAATCTTCGATATTTCTTTTGAATTTTAAGTGTGGTTTGTCAAGGAAAGGTGTCTTCTCCTTCAACATATGTGAAACATTAAGCAGGCTATATCTATAAATAACATAGCAAAGAATTACTGTTTTCCCCAATCCAACTAAATCGGAAAAACCAAAAGTAGTAAAAAATTATACCAACATACATTTACTAAAATGTTTGGAAAAATGATGCACCCTCTAGTTGGCTGCCAATTTGCATGTAAATTTAAGTACTTTAGCTAAAGAGAAATCTGGCAGAAGCCCGTGGCAAAAATCATAAAAATTATGTACGCGAGTTCCCATTTACGGAACAACGCCTCTAAATTTCCATTTAAGAAAACAAAAAACGGACAAAAAGGGACCCTCTCCCCACGCTTCGCTCCACTCTCGACCTGATATCGGACTATGCACGTATCCTAATATTATTTCGCAACTACTGCAATGGGTCCTATAATTCTATGAAGTAATCGACAAGTTTATTTCAAATTTTCCCCTTCGCCCAAACCAGATAATCGAAAAATCATATACTAATTTAAAAGTCGCTATGTATAAATTTGATCACGCTCCTCTCACGTTCCCTGTAAATTTCAAGTTTTAGCAGTGCTGCTAATTGTTTTAAAGGGACGTCACTTTTCCGGCGATACAATATCGAACAACACGCGTAGTGAATAGCACGCCCTAACCTTCCCTGAAAATTCTTGAAAACTTTCCTTCAAAGTAATGGGGCAAGGAAGGTTTGCCTCTTCGTTCATAACGCTACCG
>PGFW01002145.1:9976-25126 GCA_003123925.1 Haematobia irritans
GAACATGAAGAATACTATTGGAAAATGTTATATGTGAGCAATATTTGACCAATTACGTTGATGTGCGTTAAGTGATTAAGTATGAGGTCATGTCAGGCAGTAATCGATATTGCTGGCTTGCGGAGTTCATACTATGGATATAAACTTAAATTTGATTGTTAATCAGGTAGATCAGATTGCCGATACCGCTAAGCCGAGCAACCATACTCGCGATTCAAACAAATTGGAAGGATTACTGATGACTCACGTTCTAAAATGTTGATAACACTTGACATTACCCACGTTACTTAGAAAAAGTTGTTAGAGGTGAACGGTCCAATTACTTTTTTGTCCATAAAGCTTGTCTCGTATTTGTCAAAACATTTTTTGTTCATAATTTTTAAACACTCAACATCAAACTCGGCACAATGTCAAATTGGGCGGCTAAGCGACACGCATAGTCGATTACCAAAATTGACAAGGGATTACTGATAGCGCTCAAACGGTTCTGAAAATGTTGTAAACTTACAGAACCCACCGTTTACTGCTAGAAAAAGTAGTATAAGTTGAACGTCCAATTACTTTTTTCCATAAGTTTACTCGTTTTTCAATCACAATTTTTTGGTCTCATAAACTTTTTTAAACACAAACATCAAATGGCCACCCATATGTTCAATTGCGGCTTTTCGTATTGCGTGGAAAAGTTTTATAGGAAAGTCGTATGTCCATATCGATTTTGCCATAATGTTCTACAAAACAAACGTTCGAGCAATAGCGGTGACTTAATTGTCAGGACCAGACGTATACTAGCGTCTCTCCCTCCCTCCAGTTAGTACTTAATACATCTAAAACTTATTTGGGATACGGACAACGTCAGCCAATTCAAGTTAGGTGATAAATATAGAGAAAAAAAAATTTGCGAAGGATAAACTTGGGTGAGTGGTAAAATGTTAACGAGACCATGTTGGATGGGATGACTGCTAAAAATAATAGACAAACGTTGCTTATAAGATGCGTGGTTTGCGTGGGTAGTTTTATTTGTTAGACTGGGGTCTTTGATCTAACTTTTGGGAGTGCTGATTCGATTTTCAGTTTCGAGGTAAGCTTAAAAAAAAAATTAGTGGTACAAATGGCTTTATATAGCAGAATTAGTATTGGTTTAGTCTCGTAGAATGCTATATCTAGGCTTACTACCGTATAGATGCAGCGTTTTTTCATTATGCACCCATTTGCCACACTTAATGGATCTTTCCCATAGCTTTAAATGGTCATAGAATTGTTTTGTCTGTGAGCAATATTTAACATGTGCTGCCATTTGCTTTTTCGACACAAAGTGTCAGTAGTGTCTCGGAGGTAATTTTAGACTTCCGATTCCTTTGCAGATTATATTTCCTGTGAGGTTTCTCACATCTCTCTCTTTTTCTCCTCCTTCGGTTTGTCAACGACGGGAGGGGGGCGCCGAACCGCGACCCCGTGTTGTTGTTTGAGGAGAGATTGTGAGTGACCAAGTCACCGGAGAGAATATGATCTGCAAAGGGATCGAAGTGTTAAAATTACCCTCGCGATGAGCACATGACCCACTTGTGTGTCAAAAGCAAAGGAGCCAATGGGTTAAATATTTGGGCAACAAACAAACAACATTTCTGACCATGCCCCTTAAAGCTCATGGGGAAAGATCCATGAAGGTGTGGCGAAATCGGTGCCATATGAAAAGAGAAAACGCCTGAATTCATATCGCGGTTATACTAGTAGGTAGCGATTTCTACGAACAAACCAATATTCAATTCTCTTATTATGAAAGTCACATTTGATCCATCTATTTTTTTTTTTTTTTAGCTTGATGGTTGCGAAACTCGAAAACCGCATGGAATTAGCACTTCCCCCAAATTTAAGACAAAGACCTCTTTAACAAAAAACTATCGCGCACGCAAAAAACCACGTCACTTCTATAAACACGGTAGTTGGTCTATTTTAGAGTCATTCCACTCAACAATGTCCTCGGCGTTAACATTTTTTACCACTCCCAGTGTATCCTTCGGCCGCAATTTTTTTCTCCTATATTTTATGCCACTTAACCTTGATGCTGACGTTGTCGGTATTCCAAAGTAAGTTTGCTTAGAGTACTAAAGGACAATGGCAAGAGTCGCTACCCGAGGAGAGCTGACAGTAACGTGATGCGGTGCCTGACTTTAAGGTCACGCTCGGGGGGTATGCCGACTACGTTTGTGTCTGTAAAACATATTGCAAATATATGACATTCTAGACTTTCCGATTAAAACTTTTCCACCGGCAAAGTAGGGAAAAGCCGCAATTGACATTTGGGGTGGGCATGTTATCGTGGGTTTGGTTTTGAAAAATTCGGGATGACGACAAAAAATGTTCTTTGACAAATACTGTGAGAAACTTCGGGATGGGACAAAAAAGTTAATTGCGACCCGTTTCAACTAACTAGGCTTTTCTAGCAAGTAACGGTGGGGGGGGTTCTGTTAAGCTTTACAAACATTTAGAGGGGGCGCGTTGAGTATCAGTAAACTCCCGTTGCCCAATTTTTAATCGATACTGGTGTCGGTGTTACGGCGCAATTGACAATTGCCGGTGGGGTGAGGCATTGATCGTTGGTCTTTAAAAAATCTGAATGAAACAAAAAACAATGTTCTTGAAAAATAGCGAGAACTTCATGGACAAAAAGTGAATTGTACGTTCAAATTTAACAACTTTTTCTAGCAGTTAACGTGGGCGTGGTAGATCGTAAGGGGTTAATACAACTTTTAGACCGCAGCGTTGAGTATCAGTAATCCTGTCCAATTTTAACTCGATATGGGGCTGTCCTAAGTCGTTATCGCATCGTGAGTCTACCCTTTATTAAATCAATTAAGTTATATCGAGCGTGATGTGAGTCATTGAACTGCTAACAGCAATCATGATTTTACTCAAATGCACTAACTTAATAGTCTTAACCTACCATAAAAGAGAAACCACTAACATATCATCTCGTCCTATAAAACTTTCTCTTGACCATAAAACGAAAAACAACTCATACTTGTGTAAAACCATAGCAGATAACATATTCTACACATACAAACTCTTTTAATATCCTTTTTTTTCTCTCTAGGAACATTCTTCTTTTGGCACGGGACTATTCTACATGAAATCACGTCAACTATACGGTCATTAGTCTATGAATGTTTTCAATATGATGAAATCATTTTATTATCTGTATTAGATATGTAATAACATAAATGAAGTTCATCCTCATTTTACAATGTCTACGAGTTCGATACAAAATGAATCGTCACAGGGGGTAATCTCATTCAATGCTTGTAAAAACAGGATGGGATTTTCAATATTTCTCGACATGATGAAGTTTGGACCCTTATCGAATTCTGGGCGCAAGGGCAGAAGATGAGGACAGTTGCCACGTGGGAGCGCGTTTAGTTTATTCGTTCATTGGGCGGGCTGTTTACAAGGATACTTTCATTTTTTAACATAGTACACATGAAGTATTATCTTTACTTCGAATTAACCTGCAATACAGTTTGATATCTGTCAAACTGTTTACTTCGAAAAGATGGATTGTGTGATGACAGTCGGCCGTCGATACCAAGTCTTCAAGTTTCCATTCCAATCAAGACCAATTATATATGATCTTCTGCTTTATGACAACATTGGAGTAATAATTGTTGTCGTGCGACGGAATAAAAACACGATTCTTCCCAGAACGTAAAAGCGAGAAAACGATTTTAATTTTCTTTTGTTGAAGCGGGGCGTAATTGTAATGCTATTTTCATACAGGTGACTCCGCAGGCAGTATTTCATTCAATAAAAAAACACAGCTTATGGCCATTCATAGTCAAATAACGGCTGAGAATAGCTTTCTACATAAGTAGATCTTCCGAAATCGAGGGGTGTGTCACAGTTTGTGACATTTATGGCAAATCGTTTTTTATATATTACAAGGATGTTGTACCGATGATCTATGTGTTATGTGCAAAGACAGAAATATATTGGGGAGAGTAGCATATTTTCTCACCAAAAAGTCACGTGGGAGAATTGGATGTATACAGAAAAACAAAACATAACCACCCAGTTAATTTGATACTAAATTGTATTTATTTATTTTGTCTTTGGCAAAAAAACATATTTCTTTTTTTTTTAAAGTTATTTTGTTTTCAAAGCTCCTTATCCCAAGCCTGGTCTCAAAAATTTTGCCACTGAATGTCTAAGGACGGATTGTTGGCCTGTGGTCTAAAACTTGCTAACAGACGTTACAAAAATAATGTTCATAAAAATAAATCGCCCGCGCGTCAAGCATTTAAAAATGCAGTATATGAAAAAATTGTATAATGTGGCGCCAATAATTGTTGGAAATTTAAAAAAGTCTTGCTCTCCACTTTCATTCATTTTTCTCATAAATATAAATTTTAGCGACAAAAATGTAGCAAAAATTTCCATTAAAAAACATTATTGATAATTCTTGATTGAAAGTACTAATTGGTTACAACTTAACTTTTTTAATCAAATTAAAAACAAAAAACACACACACACAAAGTCCAGTGAAGGCAATTATTTGAAAATTGTTCAATTTCAATGGCTTACTATTAACCATGCTTCCTTAATCTATTATCGTGTCCATAAAGCTCGAAAAATAATTGTATAATTGCAAAATTTTTTACCTTTTTTAAATCATAATTAACTTGCCCTTCAATTGCTATTTTTTAATTAAATAAAAAATATTTCACATTATAATATAAAATTATTGTTATTAATATCTATGTTATAACTATGAATGTTTTTGTTTAATATACATGGAAAATATTTTTTTGGTCTTCTCAATCACAAAATTGTTGATATAAATTAAGTTTTAATTGTAATTGCTTTCAATGAGAAAAAAATATAATTGATTAATTAATTTGCCGAACTGCACTCAAATTGATGATTTTGACATTTGGCAAAAGCGAAAAGATTTATTTCGGCAAAAGCCTGACTATCAATTAATCTGCTTTCGGAAGCCTTCAAGTATGGTTCACTTTGGGTTTGGTGAACTACCAGAATTTTTTCTGATAATTGGATGATAGTTTTGCTGCAAGTAGAGGATGCTGATGAGGAATGTGGTAGTTCCGAAAACATCGCGTCCATCCGACCATCTTGCAGTTCTATTAGGGCTTTGCCCAAATAAATTTGACAAACAGTCTTTCTCCTCTCTTGGTTAAGCTACTCTTGTAGTTTAGTCAACGCTATGCTTTTATCCGTCCTGAAGATCAAAGAGACAAACATAATGATTTTGAAGAATAAACCACAATAACAAACACGAATGCGCAGATCACATATTCAAAACAATTGTTTTTTCAACTTAATCATTTTATTGACATTTTGCCAAACATACATAAATTGACAACAATATCATTGATCTTCGACTAGATTTTTTTATAACTAAGGCAAAAATTCGATGAAAAACAATTTTTAATTGACCATGGTTTAGCGTCTAGTGTTCAGGTTAGGTTTAAGTGACAGCCCGATTATTCAAGTTTCCAGCCTCCACTTAGCTATTCCAGTCCATTGCTCGATACCACATTAACTAAAAGTACATATTACATATGGGGCACTTTCTAGTTTTAACGCTGAACCATCTCGATTATTTCCTTCTGTTGAACCACCGGAATGTGTCCAAAAAACCATTAGCAGACTGCTTACGTTAACGGTTTTCCAGCCGTCCGCCAGTAATCTAAAAGCATATGCCCCTAAATATTTGCTTACGCCTTAAACAAAAAGCAGGGACACTCACACAAGGGCGTGCTTTTAATTGATTCCTTTTCCTCCGCATCATGACAGCTTCATTACAGTTAGTCGTTATGCTTCGCGCCAATAGTTTTTGAAAAATCGCCATATCATGCAGCGACCCGTTATTAGCAGAATATCAGCGAGTGAACATCTGAGCGTTCTGAGAACACTAGCGATATCTAGTGAGCGGTTTGGGAGCCACCGTTGGAGTGCAATTGGTTAGCATTGCGCGCCTTGCATACACCAGGTCGTGGGTATCGGAATTCCTGCTTTCGACCGAACACCAAAACATTTTTTTTCAGCGGTGGATTATCCCACCTCGTAATGCTGGTGACATTACTGAGTGTTTCAAGCTTCTCTAACATGGTTTCGCTGCAATGGTGGAACGCCGTTCGGACTGCGCTTGATAAAAGCGAGGTCCCGTTATGTCATTAAGCATATAACATGGCGAATCTGGGGCCACGCACTCATGATAGAGAGAAGTTCAGCCAATGTGGTATCACAATGAACTGAATTAGTCTAAGTGAGTCTGGTACATCAGGCTGCCACCTTAACCTAACCTAGTCTGCGGTTTAAGTTTAAATGGGGTCATATTTGCTTGGTGTCGATACAGCCTTTGCAATTCTACCATCGAAAATTTGCCATCACAACAGCCTTCTCACGCAGTAAAAGCTTGCCGGTAGCGAGAAGCATACCAACAGATTCTAGTTTCCACATGGAATATGTTGCTAAACTGCATCCGCTTCGCAGTTCTCGTATGGTTCTATGGCCAGGCACCCATATATAGGTAAATATTTATACTGCTCAGCCATCTCGTTGAGAGATTTGCGGCAGTCGATGGCCGTTTTCGAGTTAAGGAATACAGAATCCAAGGATTTTATTGCAGGATTCTGTGTCCCTTACCATTGTAATTGGCATTATCATTTCTGTGATTGAAAACAATTCAATTAATTTCTTAATTGAAGAAAAAAATTATTTTTCTGTGACTTATTTATTTAGTTTTAATTTAAAAATGAATTGGATCAATTAAATTATTAATTGATTATTTCTTCATACTCATTTAAGATTTTAATTGAAAAACAAATTAGGTGAAAATTTTTCCCTCGTATACTATTGCGAAATTCAATTTTAATCACGGGATTGACAATATCGGTGACCAATTAGAAAATGAATTGATCCAATTAAAAATCAAAATTGAAGTTGAAAACGTAATAAATTAAAAAAAATAATTGAAACAATGAAATCAATTTAAAATATAAAGTTAGTTAAGGAAATTGTTACCTTTTTAATTAAAGAATTAATTTTCTTAATTAAAAATTTTATTAAATTAAAAACTAATATAATGGGAAATTCTGTTCGGAATACAAGAATCATTAAATTTTGAATCAATTAAAAAAAATCAAAAAAAATCGTATAAAATTTAATAAATAAATAATTGATTACCACATTTTAAAAATTAAAAGAGTTTTGTGGCAAAAATCGATTAAAATTTTTATTGAACAAATTAAAAAATTAATTGAATGTGGTAAAAAAAATCTATTAATTTTTTAATCAAGAATATTTATAATTTCCAATTAATTATGTGATTGATACTTTTCGTGATTCAAGCAATTTCAATTAAGGAAAATAATTGGATCAATTAATTTTGTGATTGAATCAGTAAAACCATGTTCTTAGTAATTATATAATTGGTTCTTACAATTTTGACTCAAATTCACAAAAAATATCCAATTATCAGAAAATACAAAAGAAATTACATAAAATATTATTTTATCTGAGGTGAATTAACTAATAATATAATAACAATACAATAAATAATTGATTTGTTAAATTAAAAAAATAATTGAAAGTCCTAAAGAAATCAATTAAATTTTTAATCAAGTACAATTTTATTTCTAATTAATTCTGTAATTGATACTATCATTTTCGTGACTGAAGAAATTTCCATTAACAAATTAATTGAATTTCGTGATTAAATCAGAAAATAAAATACAACTCTTCTGAGTTCTGTTCTGCCTATTTCATTTTATTTACTGTAATTAGACCAGATCATGAAATAAATTTGACGTTTGACGCTTACATATACCTGCCTATTTACCCTGATTGTGACATTGTGAGGACTTGAATACCGTTACAATAACAGCTTCTTAAATCGCAATGCGTATTTAAAGAAAAATATACGAATCAAAAATAAAACAAATGAAAAAGCTACTGGAATACATCATCAATCCCCATCCATAAATTGTGCTATGCCAAAAGACAATGTGCTAAACATCATCAATACTCTACGTTATTTACGCATATATATGCCTAGGAAAGTAAATTAAACAAAAAAGAGGCTCGTCCAAGCTACTTGCGGACAGATGATTTCAATATTCTATATCTATATATTAAGAACAACCAACTTCGAAATGAATAGCACATCATATGGTATAATAATAAACTCATGTGAAAGAATTACAGACACATTACTTCAAATAAAGGGTGAGCCAATCTAAAAGCGTATATGTTAATTGATATAAAATGTAAAGATACTTTACTCTTCAAAAAAAATTGGAAGAATTTTAAACAAATAAATATGACATATTATGACAATTGTGAAATTACTACAACATTTCAAAAACACACAGAAAGACAACATAAATGTTTTGAAAATGAGTTTGAATTTTATATATAGCATTTTCACTATAATGAATCATTTTGCAATTCAATGAAACAACATTTTTCATTTCAAATAAATTTTTAAAATCAAATGACACCTTCTATAACAAACTTATTGCATTTCAAATGAAACTTTTTAAATATGAAATGAAACGTGTTATTAAAATTTGACTCCAATATGTAATATTGTATTATAGTTAATTGAATTAAATAATATATTCAAATAAAAATATAACTGAACATTAGTTTCATGAAAAAATTTAATTTCCAATTAATTTTGTGATTGATACTACCATTTTCGTGATTGAAGCAATTTCAATTAAAATATTAATTGGATTAATTAATTTCTGATTGAATCAGATTTTTTTCTGAAGAAATCTTAAAATCACACAGAATTAATTAGAAATAAAATAAAAATAAAATATTACATATTTGATATTTAAAGCAAACTCAAATTAATATTTTTTTTAAGAGCATTCAATCATTTATATATTATTATTATTATATATGTATATATTATGATTAAATGATTTTATTGTAATATCATAGAGATTGGATTTTTCTTTTAATTTGAGTAAAAATTTAATAGATATTTTCGATTAAATTAAATGTTTATCAAACAATTAATGTTGATTAAAAAAACTTTCAACAATTTCCTTAACAAATTTAATTCTTAATTGATTTAAATTTATAATTGTATTACTTACTTACATCACTCAATAAAAATTTTTTCTTATTCAATCACGAAATTAATTGATCCAACTAATTTTTTATTGAAATGTCTTCAATCACGGAAATGATAGTATCAATTAAAAAATTAATTGATATTACTAATGTTTGTGATTGATTTTTGTTTCAATTAAAAAATTTGTTGAATCAATTAAATATTTAATTGAATATTTTCTAAATCAATTAGACTTAAATTGCGAAAAATTTTCATGAAATTTTTTTTTGTGTTAGGCAAGAATTTTAGATTCCACATTACCATGTCAATCAAAAAATGACAGACAATAACTTTCTGAGTTTCATTGATTTCAAGTCGAAATTAATTTTAATTGAAATAACTTCTCAATTGCTTATCGATTGCAGAACTCATTAGATAATTAATAATATATTTGATAAAAAAATTATTGATTTCTTCGGCCCTATTATTTTTAAATTTATAAGAGTTCATATGATTTTTCAATAATAATAAATTTAGTTGGATTTTTCTTTAGGATAATTAATATTTTAAATAAAAGCGTAAAAGTGGTTGATAAAAAAATAAATTTACTATTTTTTTTAGTTGACAACTTTTTAATATTAATAATGGGTTTGTTTTCTTTTAGTACTGGGTACCCAAGCCGTGACGGACTAAAAGAAGACGGACTACTCTTTTATCCAGGACATACCCAAAACTGTGCAACACTGGCATCAGATGTTTAAAAACAATTTAGAGATAACAAGTGAATTCTTACATTTGTAATAAAGTGCTCAAACAGTAATAAATATTTAGAGCTGTGATTATTTATGACACTTTAACACTTTTAATTTCATGTTATTCGACAAATTAATCACAATAAATTGATACTGTAGATGAAATAAACGTCACTTGATCAAAATGCAATCTGGCAACACCGACTCGATTTGCACTGATGAGATGTTTTGGATAGAACACCAGTTCAACGATGTTCTAGATAGCTCACAAAAAACCCCACTTAGTTTTTGTTTGTATAACCAGCATTGTACATTATGAACGGATCCCTTTTTATACCACAGACGCAGTAAACGTCACATTCTATTGAGTTAACAACACTTGACCGTGCCAGGGTGATTCGTTCGTTCGTTCACTCCTTTTTTCATTGATTGGACTATTTATTGTTAATGCAAAATGACACCATCTTTTCGATGAGCATTTCTGTGTTATTTTCTTTTTTTTTTTGGTCTGGAAATCATTCTACACCCGTTTATTAATCGGTCATCAATAATATGATCTTGATTGAAAGAAATTTTGAAGTTTCATGAATTTAATGAGCAATTTATGGGTATTTCATTAACCATAATTTTGCGAGAAGATTCTATATAAATAATTGAAATGGCTCTAATATGAAAATTGATCAAAAGCATTTTATACTACTTCTTATTTTGCTTAAACTGTTTTTCTCAGTATTAGACATAATTTGGAAGTAAGCTCTCTGTAAATAGAAATTTAAATTAAATTAAAAAAAAATCTAAGAATATAACATAAAATAAAACAATAATAAATAAATTCAAAATATTAATATCAAGACGAGCTTTTTTGATATCTCTAAACATAAAGCCAATAACAAAATTGTTGAATTCAACTTCACAGTGATTGAAGGTGAAGGTTAACCCTTTGACTAACCAAATGTCCACTTCAGACGTAAATTAAAAAAAAATATAATATTAAGATACTTTCAAGGGAAAAAACAGTTTCTTTTCTTTTTAATAAAAAAACATTAATCCCGAAGATACAGATCGCTCAATAAGTATTCGTCAAATTCTGAAAGCCTTTTTTAGTTTTTTATCCAAAGAATTCAATATGTTGAGTAATTTAATATGATCATATTTTAAAACAAAAAATGTTTTTCTTTATTTAAGGAAAATTTGCTTTACTGTCAAAAAAAGACCAACTTCAAAGATGGGAACGTTAATTGCTCGGTGTCGTAAATTTAATGGAAAAATGTTTGATGAACTTTCTTTTTACTAAAAATTCTTTTATTTCAAAGAAGTTTTTTCCTTAAATATTAGCAAATACTGGCCCTAAAAATTTATGATGCACAAATTTTTAAGCATATTAAGTTAATATTTTTACAGCGTAGAAAGAAAAATTTTGATTAACATAGTTTTTTTTTTTTGTTGTGAAGGGTCAAAAGGATTAATAAAACTGTATATTAAGAAAAATAAATGATAGGTATTGTAGTAATAATGACATGTTCAACTCATGATTGTTGGTTGACCCAAATCAATTTATTAATTTCTAAGATTGTGTCATACAAATATTAATTTAAAGATTCATTACAATTAATTGTTATAATTTAAATTTTTTTAACGGATGAATCACAATTTTTCGATGAGTTTCTTTCGTGACCTATTACTCTTACATGCAAGCAAACTTGATTCCGAAATGATTATCGCTCTTTCAGACGACTGACATCATTTCAAACAGAAGAGAAAACATGTGGAATAATCGATCTATTCAAATGATGTTCTTCTTTTATTTAGAAATACATACTAATCTTTAAATTAACTAACGCCTCTCCTTGCTAATACATGCCCGTAAAAGTCCAATTTTTAGAGATATTAAATAGAATGAGACGAAACAAAAATCTGTGTTGAAATTAACAAGAAAAACAGTTAAGAATATTTGAAGTGTAATCTTGAGAAACTAAATAAAATAATATTATATTGCTAATTTTATATGTTTTTGTACAATTTCGTAATTATGTTTTTTTTATAATTCTTAAACACATTAAATAGTTACTAAGTTAAGACCACTTCTATAAATATTACCTTTTCATATATGCTTAGAATATAATAACAACCACAACAACATCTTAAATAAATTTAGAAAAAATAATATTACTTAACATATGACATAACTGAGATTTACTGAGAGTCACGTTTTTCGTTTAAATATGTCCATTAATAGAAGTGAACGTCGAAACTTATTCTTAGAAATTATAGCGAGGCATTTGTTTATTGGCCAATAAAGACCAATAAATAGAAATCTAATAGATTAGTTAAATTTACCACATTTTCCATAGAATTACAAACAATTTTGAATTTTTATAAATTTATTATATAATTTACAAAAAATGTTGAGAAATTTTAAACGTTTCCACAAAGCATCAAACATTCGAAAATCTTTCGCTCATGTAATCAAGAATAAAAAACAAGTAACGGGAAGGCCTAAAGTCGGGGCGGCGCGACTACTCATTATACCCTGCACCAATCTGTTAGATCTAAAATTTCGATACCCATGATAACCGTCCAAATGTGCGTTGGGGCCTATATATAAAAGGTTTTGTCCCAAATACATACATTTAAGTACTCACTCGAGTATGGACAGAATGATGACTTCTACAAAATATAGACTCACAAATTTAAGTCTAGCTAATGCACTAGGATGGAAACAATGTTAGTAAGAAAAATATGGGAAACATTTAAATCTGAAGCAATTTTAAGGAAACTTCGCAAAAATTTATTTATGATTTATCACTCGATATATATGTATTAGAAGTTTAGGAAAATTAGAGTCATTTTTACAACTTTTCGACTAAGAAGTGGCGATTTTACAAGGAAAATATTGGTATTTTGACCATTTTTGTCGAAATCAGAAAAACATATATATGGGAGCTATATCTAAATCAAAACCGATTCCAACCAAATTTGGCACGCATAGCAACAATGCTAATTCTACTCCCTGTGCAAAATTTCAACTAAATCGGAGTTAAAAATTGGCCTCTGTGGTCATATGATGTGTAAATCGGCGAAAGCTATATATGGGAGCTATATCTAAATCTGAACCGATTTCAACCAAATTTGGCACGCATAGCAACAATGCTAATTCTACTCCCTGTGCAAAATTTCAACTAAATCGGAGTTAAAAATTGGCCTCTGTGGTCATATGAGTGTAAATCGGGCGAAAACTATATATGGGAGCTATATCTAAATCTGAACCGATTTCAACCAAATTTGGCACGCATAACTACAATGCTAATTCTACTCCCTGTGCAAAATTTCAACTAAATCGGAGAAAATTGGCTCTGTGGTCATACGAGTGTAATCGGGCGAAAGCTATATATGGGACTATATCTAAATCTGAACCGATTTCAACTAAATTTGCAGCATATACAATGCTAATTCTACTCCTGTGCAAATTTCAACAATTGGAGTAAACTTGCTCAGGGCGTATTAGTCCATATCGGGCGAAGTATATATGGGAGCTATATCTAAATCTGAACCGATTTCAATAAAATTTGCACATTTGACTATACTACCAATTGTACTCCTAGTGCAAAATTTCAACCAAATTGGGGTAATACTCAGGCTTCTAGGGCCGTATAAGTGCATATCGGGCGAAATATATATATGGGAGCTATATCTAAATCTGAACCGATTTATTCCAAAATCAATAGGGTTCTATTTTGACCCAAAACACATACTTGTGCCAAATTCGAAGTCGATTGGCTTTAAATACTACCTATCCCTTGGTTACAAAAATGTGTTCACGGACAGACGGACATGGCTATATCGACTCAGGAGCCCACCCTAAGCATTTTTGTCAAAGACACCATGTGTCTATCTCGTCTCCTTCTGGGTGTTGCAAACATATGCACTAACTTATAATACCCTGTTCCACAGTGTGGCGCAGGGTATAAATATGAATAACAGGAGTTTAAATAATTGCCATCCTCAACATTCAAACATTCAGGAAATTCAAAATTTAAATTTTGATAGTACATTTCAGTACATTTTTTAAAATGTATAATTTTTTCATAAAACACTGTCTACTATATTACAAAACATTTGCATTAGCTAAACATATAAAATATATGATTTGTATTATAAGGATGAGTTTGATCAATAAATATTTTAATGTTTATTTTGAACGAGGGTCTATACTAGGGATGGTAGATAGTAAAGTTAAAAGTCGTACATAAACTACTTAAAATATTGGTGTTCTAAGCCACTAGGTACACTTTTACATTCGTAAAAGTAGTGCATACAGAGTGACTGATATGTAATGCAACAAAGTAAAACGTAATATATATATTTTTTAATTTTTTGTTTTTTGTTTGTTTTTGTCGGAAATAACATGAAATTTTAGAATCTGTTTAGATTTGTTCGAAGAATTTTGTTTTACCGAAACCTTCGTGCCTTCGGACGGGTGTTATGCTAGTCTCCTTTTTTTGTAAATATTTTGTTGTAAATATTTGCACACAGAAATTTGTTTTGTATCTGGCCAAAAGTCTGTCATAGCACAGACACACCTCTGTGGGAAAAAGTCTATTAAATAGGAATTGATCAGTTATAAAAAAATAAATTGGAACCGGTTACCTTTTGTAAAAAATGGCAACCACTGAGATATTAAAGAGTATAAAAAAATCTCTAGAACTAATTGTCCTTAAAATTGAAAATAAATGTTCAATATTTATTTTTGTAACTCAACTATAAAGCTAAAACGTATTCAGACATATGACATGTCAAGACCTGTTTTTTTTTCAAAACGCTTAGTACTTGAACTTTTTATTCGATGTCGAGATTGTATTTGGAATTTTAATTTGTGCACTCAAGAAAAAAAATTTACTTGAATTCCAAGATTTTGAATTTTCCTTAAGAATTTGGCCTAAAGGCCAAATATAGCATCTATAAATTAGACTTCAATTCTCATTTATCGAATTTTTGTTCTCTTTTTGTGATATATCAACAAATGTATTAATGTACAAAAAATGCCGGGTAAAAATTTAAATTATAAAATATACTTCGTTCAAATAAAAAAAAGTTTTCTTAATTCAAAAAAAATCTCAAAAATGTTTTTCTTTACTTTAAGGGAAATTCGCGGTACTTCAAGGACATACCACTTTTTACACATAAATATATACATATTTTTACATATATATGTATATATTTTAATTTAAAATTTTTTAGAAATGGAATTTTGAGAAAATTTCCTTATAGAAATGAAATTTTGACAAATTGAGGACCAACATAGAAAGACCATTTCCT
>PGFW01002151.1:4202-15543 GCA_003123925.1 Haematobia irritans
TGAAGGAGGATAAGTTTTTTTTTGAATCAAAATCAGTTCAGTGGCTTCGGATAAACGGGTTAACAACTGAGTTCTTCAGATCTTCAAATTCCCCACAAAGTTTTTCCGGATCTAAATGTTGGATCAGTGAGTTTTTGCAAGATCAACAGTTCAACTACAGTTTCCTCATTGAGTTTACTGAACGGTTCTAACTACTGAGTTTCTTCGTGGATCTAACATTTTTCCCACAGAGTATATTCAGAGTGTAATATCCGCTTAGATCTACATTTGAACCCACAAATATATCATCGTGAATTTTTGATGACCATATTTCAAGCACTGAAGTTCTTAGAAATTATGAAGTTTCAATATCAGAGTTCTTCGTAACAAACCAAGTTTTCCCCATAGAGTTCTTTAGTTAGGTTAGGTTATGTGGCAGCCCGATGTAATGCCAAAGGCTCGACTTTAGACTATTCCAGTCCAATTGTGAATAACCAAAGTGGTGAACTTCTCTCTTATCAACTGGAGTGCTCCTGGATTCCAGTTAAACTCAATGAACAATGGGACCTCCTTTTTAATATGCCGAGTCCGAACGGAAGTTCCACAATTCTAGTGAAACCACTTAGAGAAGCTTTGAAGAACGCCTCAGAAAATGTCACCAAGCAAATTACTGAGGTGGGATAATCCATCCGCTGAAATAACTTTTGGTGTCGGTCGTAGGCAAGGAATCGAACCACACGACCGTTGTGTGATGCAAGGCGGCATGCCTAACCATTGCATAACCACGGTGGATCCCAGAGTACTTTGGATCTAATGTGTCATCAGTGAGTTCTTCAGACCAACAGTTCAACCACGAGGTTTCTCACTGAGATCTCCGGGGCTAAAATGTCTCAGATCTACATAGTCTGTACAGAATTCTTTCCGATTTATATTCCCATCTATTGAGTTGCTTCGGAACCACAGTTTTCCCACTAAAGTTACTCGGATGATTCAATTCCCTCAACTCAAACGTTTCTTAAAGCACCTACGAAGTCATCCGGCATCCGAAGAGCCCCAAATAAATTTCCGATCGCTTAATGACTCAGCCAAATGCAACCGCGATTTCGACCCACTGAATAAATCGGAGAACTCAAATAACAGTTTCAAACCTGTTCGGGATGTCCTTTCGCAACATGTGGTACCGAAATAGCACTTGAACTGGCTGTAGAGTGTTAATGGGACTTCCAAATTTTTTCAAAAACTTAAAAAATTTCCTTTAATGGGCTGCCCTGCAAGGTAAACTAGCAGCCGCAGTTAAAGAATTTTGATTTTGATTTTGATTTTGAATTTGAAATTAATATAACACCTTAGGAATAAGTTAATGAATAGATACAGAGGTTTCCCCATTTTAAGGTCGAAACCTTTGTTGAAAAAGACCCCCAATGAAAGTGAGGATATTGTTAGTCATCTTGCTTCGTCAGGGCCTTGGCTCTAGGTGATTTGACTTTCAAAATTTCTGAGGATTTCTTAAGAAAATCAAGTAGATTGTAGTAAAACCTCTGCAAAATTTAATGGGAATCCTTTGGGTTATCCCAATAAGAATCCGTGGGAATTTTCAAAATAATTCCGCGGGTGGCTTCAAAAGAAGTCTTGAGAATTCCATAAATTTCTAGTGGGGTTTACCACAAATCCGCTGAGACTTTAGTAGGATATGACTATGATTATGCGAAATAACTTTGAAATGTATCAAAAACTGAACATTACATATATTTGCATCAGTGACAAATAATTCGCAAATAAATAAAACAAAAACTGAACCCATAAGAGCTTTAACGATAACAAATTTATGAAGAAATTCAATACAATTTCCCAGTGGGATTTCTGTGGAAGAGCCATCCGATGGAATCCCGCAATTACTTCAATAGATTCCTAAAGTGGCACAATCAGTCATAAGGAATCCTTAGAGATTTTAGTAGAAATCCAATGAGAATTTTCATGAAATATTCGTAGGGACTTTTGAGTGTATATTCGGGCATTTAAAAATCTCAGATGAACTTCAAGGAGTCGATAGAGAATCTCAGTCAAATAGCAAATTCCCGCAAGTCTTGAGGTACAAAAATCTTGAAGTACTTGAGGAAGAACTAGAGAATAGCCCTAGAGAAAAGTAAAAAACTAAGAATTTCAATAATTCACTGGATGGTGAAATTGTCCGACCACAATGTCTATACTCTGTATGTACGTAAATTCATATCCCCGTAACTGAATGATTTCTATTAAAAAACCGCCATTGAAATTATGAGATTTTTTTAGCATACATGGATCTTTGGAGAAGTCGGTATGAACTGTCAAAATCGCTATAAGGCCTCACCCCGGCCAGCTTCAGTAGAATTTCAGGGATACTGATATTGGTATTTTTGGCCTAAGTTCAGTTTTCATCAAATAGAATATATGCAAAGCTTCTCTAAGTGGTCTCATGCAATTTGGAACGCCGTTCGGACTCGGCTATAAAAAGGAGGTCCCTTGTCAATTGAGCTTAAACATGGAATCGGGGGCAGCAAACTCAGTGATAAGAGAGAAGTTCCACCAATGTGGTATCACAATTGGACTGAATTGTACTAAGTGAGCCTGAATACCATCGGGCTGCCAACTAACCTAACTAACCTATATTCAATACTGCAGTGTTCAAAGAACCTATTTTCTCAAGGCCAAACAATGAATAAACATTACACCCGTTTTTCCGCGTTCAAATTCAATAAAGAATCTCGTGAACTGAACTGCTTAAATGCCCTCGAAATTAAGTCATGCATTAGTCGCCCTAAAACTGAAAGAAACATATCAAATGCAAGTGGCAGTGTTCATGGCATTATCGTCCCAGGGAAAATTTTGTACGGAAACCTTAAGAAGCGTGATTGTTTGGAGCTTCAGTAGAATTCCCTGTGAAACTTTTGGATTTTAAGACCTCCTTGCTTGCCTTGTAGGTTAGGAAATCAGTTTTAGTACGTTAGGTCAACTTAACACTATTCAGTCCTTTTGTGGTCCGCCACCACGTGCGAACTTCTCTGCTGACAAAAAACTTTATGGTGGTTGGTCGAAAAACCAGACCCTTTGAATAAAGGCTGTCTGTCTAACCATTGCACCACATGACTTCCCATCATTTCGCCTCCTCTAATGTGCCGGGCATCTGGCGGCAGTCTCCCTAATTTAATGATCACTACAATTCCTCGTTGTGGCGGACTCGCGCAATTTCCTCTTGTCGTCTTTGATGCTTGAATTTCCCCTTTTCTGATTCCCTTTTTGGATATATCCATTTTTGCAAATCGAAGATTGAATTTTTAGGAAACCACCGTGTGGCTATGGTTAGGATGCCCCGCCTTGTATACACAGGGGTCATGGTTCAATCCCACTTTCGTCGAAGACGTTAAAAAAAGTTTTCCAGCGGTGGAATATTCCTGGCTGGTGACATTTCCTGAAGTATTTCAAGCTTCTAAGTGGTCTTCAACAGAGAACGTGGAACACAGTTCGGAACCACTATAACTACGAGGTCACCTTGTCATTGACGCTAAACAATAGAACTAGGGCACGCACCCCAGTATATAAGAAGAGAAATGCTGGTGCATCAAGTGGACTCAAAATAGTCCTAAAAAAATTTAACTACCCCTATAACTAAACGTTAAACCTAGGAAGGAAACCTCTTATTTAAAACCAGATAAGTTCTAATAACAGTTATCACCTAATGCCCTCGCCGTCCAACATGGTCAGGTATTTCGCCAGCAATAGACAGAGAGGGCTTAGAAGTGTGGGGGAGAGGATCCTGAGGTTATCCGTGGGGAATAAAGCCCTGTTGCTGCTGAATGTGGTTGGGTGAGCAATCTCTCCCCTCCGGGACGTTTACTTGATGAGACCTGACATTCGAGAACATATGGAGTTGAAGGTGGGGTCATAGTTGAGGGAAAGTATTGGTCTTTTGGCGTAATGTGGGCGGCCATTGTGGACATGATTGCTTCTTTTGGAAGAATCGTATTCGAGGAACTTGACGCCCAGCGCGCACTGTCTAGTTTTACTTGACCACTCCAGATCATGCCAAGCCCGCTGGTTTCAAATCGGTGAAATGTTTCGAGCGATCTCCCCAATCTTGATTTTTTTGAGGCTAGGAGTGATGTGTTCATGAAAAACCGTTAAAAGAATAATCTCACATGGCCGTTTGCAATAGTGAGATCTTTGATTTACTTCACACGAATCTTCCTTCAATACAAAACCCACATTCTTCTCTCCTTAAAATATGATTCCTACGGTCCTATCGGCCCAAGTCCATAAAGAACTAAGCCAAAAATTTGTTTCATATCAGCCTCAATAAAAACCGCTCGGCTTGACTTCTTGATGGCATGGATTGGCTGTTTTCATGACCAACCTTTTGAAGATTTTCTCAGATATTGAGACCTTTGGTTTTCTTATCTCAACTCTGGCTTCCCTACAAAACTCACTTTCTTCTCCCTTAAAATATCGACCCATGGTTTGTTATCGACCCCATATAAATTAATTCCAAGAGGTATTTAAGTCCTATGCTAAATTTGGTTTATATCAGCCCTCATAAAATCCGATCATCCGGTTTGCCTTTTTGAGGGAAGGGATGTCTGTGCTCATGACAACCTTTAAAGATTTTTCTCAGACGATCCCCATTTTGGAATCTTGGGTCCTTTGATTTCCTTCATACATGAATAAATTCAGGCCTTGCTTTCATATAAAACCCACTTTCTTGCCACTTGAAATATTTCTGCCTCTACTACCCTCTCGGTTATATTTTAATATAGACTCCATATAAACCGATCCTCCGGTTTTGTTTTCGTCCGGGAAGGGAAGGCCATGTTCATGACAAATCTTTAAAGATTTCCTCAGACGTTTCCGCACATTTTCACCTTGGAACCTTTGATTTCCTTCACACATGAATAGACTCAAGTCTTCCTTCCACTTTCCTCTCCCCCATTGAAATATCTCCGACCCTATTTGTCAATCGATTCTGATACCAAGTGATTTGTGACGGGCATATCACTTTTACCCATTTGTGACATTTTCACAGCGAGATGTAAAAAACGTCTCAACAAAAACTAAGACACAAAACCCAAAAGAAAAATAAAATTAATGTACGTTTATGGAATTTTTGAAATGGTATCCATTGCCGCTGGGCATTTGCAAATGCCAGTCAACGACGAACCGAACAGTTGCCTGTAATGTCAGCATTATTTAAATTTATGGCCTCATGCAAAACTCAAGAGTGTGGTTTTTTTTCGTTTGCAAATACCTGCCCGATTGTGGAGGAGGGCCTGAAGAAGGGGGAATGGAAAAACCTAGATCAGCCTCTTTTTCCATGTGAGTATGGAAATCTCGAAATAAGAAAATTACTTTGTTTATAAGTAATGCTCATAATGACTTCTAGAAATCTTCGAAAATTTTCCGCCCTCTTTTATCCTAGGGAATGAGGGGTCCCGCTTTGTGTTTACTTTGTTCTATGGGTCACACCTATGAATGGGCTCATTGCATATGGTCTGGCCTGAGTTTATTCACAAAATACAAATGAGTGCCATGACACTTGAAACGGTTGGAGGTATCGGTGTTGGCTACATGGAGTGCACGAGTTGCATGTGGCGCTAATTTGTTGCAATTTCCACAAAAATCCACACAATCGTCATTCATCCATTTTGGATAAAGTCGTGCGGGTGTGGTGCTTAAGGAAATCCACTTCGATCATTTGGGGTTTAGTCCAATGAAGGCTTTTTTTGTTTTCATTTCTTCCTTTGTAATTGGCAAAACTTTCGATTCTCATCGACTTCTTTCTATCGAACATATATTAATAAGAAGAAGCCAAGCCTTCAGAGAGTGGCAACATAGAGTTACCATCCCACCTCCTATTCGATGTTGCTAATCTAATTCTTGTTCATGTGACCTAACTTAAGCGGAGGTAGCGGGAATTGCAGTATTGAAGTGCCAGTTGGATAGCCCGCTTTCTCGGAACTGGATGTAGATGATTGAAATGTGCTTAAATCCCTCAGGTTACCTGCCGAGCTATCTTTTTCCTTCTCTTCGGCGAACGATTATCGAGACAAAGATTGTCACTCAGAGGCCACTGGGGATCACCTCCAGTACGAGTCAAGACGTTTAAGTTAGTGCACGTTCCTTACCCGCCGTAATCGAAAGTTAGGAGTGGTCCATTCCAACGAACCACTTCCCTGAGGTTCAACTAAACCCAGCAAAAAATAGAGCACTATTTCAGCAGGATTGTAAGGGAGAGAGGCAGTACCAACTACTTACAAAACAAACGAGTTAGCGCTGATTCTTTGTGGACATGTCCCGATTATGAGCAATTCTGACTAGCGCTTGATTGTAATTCTCATTTTGCAAAGATAAGGGGCCGAGATTGATATAGCCTACTTCCTTCGAACTGGATGTAATGCTTGAAATGTGCGCTTAAATCCCTAAGTACCGCCGAGCAATCTTATCTCTACGAAATAATTATTTCGAGTCGATTTGTCACTGAGAGGCACCTGGGAGCAACTTAAATTACGAGTCCAAGACGTTTTAAGTTAGTGCACGTTCCTTACACGTCGTTTAATCCAAAGTTTTAGGAGGGATCCTTCCCAACGAACCACTTTCCATCATGGTTCATTAAAGGAAGGAGCTTAGCCCCAATTGTTGTTCCGATCGGCGGCAGAGCCATGAAAGGGTACATGCCAGCACTGAGGCAGGTTTATGGGAAATGTCGAATACTATAGTAAAGTTTTGACCTTAGTGCCGGTCTATCTAGGAATACAATTATACCAGCTCCGGATTGGTGTTTTAGGTACTGAAGCGTTCTCTCTTTAGATATAGAACTCCTTAAAATGACAAGAATGCTTACAGTTGTGGCACATTTCTGACCTTTCTTAGCACCTTATTAAATGGGGGAGAACAGGAAAACGTTATTCATGCCACAGTTGGAGGAGATCCTTCCCGACGACTCAGGACCATCTTGAAGCGAACGGAAAAATTTAATTGGTTGTGACAACAGCGATAAAGGGGTAATAGAAGCAATAAACCCGGTTCACACGGTATCGGTTTAGAGGTAATGCTTGGCAACGCCCGTACCATGGAGGACAATCTAGAGATAAAATATTAATTATATGCCCACTCCGGCCAGAAGGATCTACAGAACTAGCCACCGCTAAACAGGTACGACCTTAGGAAGTGATTACCTCTTTTAGTTTCTGAATGGTGACAACGGCAGAGGAAAGGGTACAGAGACGTCAGATCTATGATACCACAGTTCCATTCAGGTAAACTTAGATACCTGAAGAGCTATCCATAAGTTTGTAACTATAGCAAAACTTTGTCACTCAAAGTCCCCATCGCATCCTTCTAACTCATCAGCGCCTTTTAAACCTCAGAATACGGAACACCTTAGACATGTCACAGTTAAAAGATATCCTTCCGAACGATACATCCCCATTAGGTTCGATGCTTTGGATGCTGCTTCAGAAGTCAATGCTACCATTTAGGGAAGACGAGAGAAAGTAACATTGGGAGGCAAACTCCGTGATACTCCAGCCCCGCCCAACTACCTAAAAAGCTATCTTTCGTTCCGGAACTTCGTAATATCGCAGCGCCTTTTTATTCACAGATATCTCAAGAGCTCCACCTCCAGCACGATTCATGATTCTTTCAATGAGTCCACCCTCCAGCAGCTCATAAAGTTCAGAAGTACAAAAGTAGAAAGGACCCAACGAGTCACGGGTCATCTGAACGACGTCAATGGAGATGACAGGGTACATACACTATTGAGACTAGTTTCCATGGATTTTGTTCAAGAAGCACCTACCTGTAATGAAGGCGAGAGTAGGTGATCTAGAAAGACCGTATATGTGATGTCAAAATTCCAGTCAGCTATCTGTATGCTACTGAAGATTTATCATTCGCAGCCGTATTCCGTAAATTCCAAGACAATTTGTCAGTGAAAGGTATCAGGGGAGCGCCTCCAACTCCAGTGAAAGACACACATTACACGCTCCTTACATTACCTACGCCAGCATCTTATTAACATAACACGTTAAAAATGCCAAAACTAAGAAGGATCTCTAGCGAACTAGCTACATCCAGTAGGTTCGAGTTTAGGAAGAAATTAGCTCACTTTGTCATCTGATCGGTGGCAATAGAGATGAAAGGGTTTAAGGAGCTGGTTGACACTGAAAATTTTCAGCAGACCTATCGGTATATCGTTGTCTTTGCGGGAACGCCATTTACCATTAGGGAAAACGAGAGAAGTTTGTGTGTAAAAAACAAAATCTGTAATATTCCAACTCCAATCAATCTCTATATTACGCCTGCGGAGTACCTCCAGCATGAGTCCCCGATGCTTTCAGAGAGGCCAAATCGCCCCTAAACCACTTTACAAACTTCAGAAATATGAACACCTTTAACATGCAATAGGTAGGATCCTTCCCAAGGCACCACCTCTGATCTATCAGTACAGCTTTTCCTTGGTTGGAAGATTATCTACATTTAAAGCGAGTAGATTATCTAGAAAGACGAGACTTATCAAGTTCAACTTTAGGAAGAATTAAACTCAATTGGTCATTTTATCGGCACAAAAAAAATTAAGGACATAGAAGAAACTGAGAAGCGATTCAGGAGGCAATGCTGACCTATCTGTATGGCGTTGTCCTTACTGGAATATTACCTAACAATTGTGAAGATTAGGGGGAAGGTAAGGCTGAGAAATAAGATCTGTGGTTCTTGAAGTGCTGTCATACGCTTCAAAAATCTGAGGTACATCAATAACTGAGATTATTGAACATGCAATTGTTTATGGATGCATTGCTGACTTATCGGTAGAGGGTTGCCCTTTTAGGAAGATCATCTACCTTTAGTGGGAGCAGGCTATGAAGGGAGGCTATTCCATTTGCGGCCCGTTATCTCAGTTCCACTAGTTTTAACTTTAGGAAAGAATTAAATCCAAGTGATCATCTGATCGACGACAACGGAATGAGGGGATACAGAAAAAAATGAATCAAATAATGCACGGAAGCGGTTCAGTTCGAAATTCTGGGGGCCAGTGTGGACACCACAAACTAACGATATGCAGTGTAGTCCCGTCAAAACGCTTCACTAAGAACTGGGACAGGTTGTCTCCGCAGTACACCCGTGAATCACTTTTATATGGAGACCGAGATCATTCCAGTGCTCAGACACAATTACATATTGTCAAAGCAGTAGGTTAGGTTAGGTGGCAGCCCGATGTATCAGGCTCATTTAGACTATTCAGTCAATTGTGATACTACATTGGTGAACTTCTCTCTTATCACTGTTAAGCTCAATGACAAACCTCCTTTTTATAGCCGAGGTCGAACGGCGCTCCACATTGCAGTGAAACCACTTAGAGAAGCTTTGAAACACTCAGAAATGTCACCAGCATTACTGAGGTGGGATAATCCACCGCTGAAAAACTTTTTGCTGTTCGGTCGAAGCAGGAATCGAACCCACGACCTTGTGTATGCATGGCGGGCATGCTAACCATTGCACCACGGTGGCTCCCGTCAAAGCAGTATGTCCTCAGTTGCTGTCGCAGTAGGCAATCAACCCACAGAATGTTAAGTGTTGATCTTTCACCTTCTGAGCCCGAGATCCAGCGCTACATAGGACCGGAAGAGTGAGACCTCCCGCAGTAGACCAAGATATTTTGGCTCAATTAAAATAAGGCAAGTACAGCCGCCACAATTCCTACCTATCAGCGATCGATAACAGCGTAGTGACACTCGTCACTTATTCGCTTGCCTAAGCGCTAAACCTGCACCACTCACAACCAGGTCGGTCTGAATCCAAATAACCATCTTGTGGATAGGAAACCACCATCCAGGAATGTAAGGGTTGATCTTCACCTCCTAGAGTACGAGATCCAGGGTTACACAAGAGAGCCTCTGGATCAGGCAGCATACCGGACATGTTTGAACAGGATTCATGAGGATACTGTAGTTGAAGCGGTGAGGAGTTACAAGGTTAATCCTGTTCTCTGAGCTCGAATATGCGCCCATAGCCACCGGAAGAGATAGAGACTTCCGCAGCAGACCAAAGTAGTTTGGGCCCACTAAGATCAGGCAAGTGCAGCCGCCACAATTCCTACGTATCAGTGATTGATAGCAGCGTAGCTGACCTGTGACCCATCTGTAACCAAGGGTCACCTGAAATCGTCATCTTTTTCGCTTGCCTTGTTAAATTTACCAGACTCACCACCAGATCACTCTGGATCCAAATCACCATATTGGGGATAGGCAACCACACCCAGGATTGATCTTGCAATCCTCAGGATTCATGAGGACACTGTAGTGAAGCTTTGAAATGTTACAAGGTTAATTCTGCTCCTGGAGCTCGACTACAGCCCATAGCACCGGAGGAGAGAGAGAGAGACCTCCAGCAACAGACCAGGGTAGTTTGGGCCCATCTAAGATCAGCCAAGTGCAGCCGCCTCAATTCTTACCTTTGAGTGATTGATAGCAGCGTAGCTGACGTGTGTCCCAATTGGAACCATGAGACGCGTCACTTTTTCGCATTTAGCAGAACATGTTTTCTGTTTGTCGAGATTCTATTGAAAAACTCAATCATGTCCGGGATCATATCGTTTGAGATTGCCCAGATCTTCAACTCAATATGTTCTCAATACTCGGGCCTTCATCGTTAACGTAGCTCGAGAGGATATCTCAAACAACCATCATCAATTACATCAGGCCTCATCCCTACGGATTACCTCAGGATCTGTCCCTTCTGCACTCTTAAGCTAAAAGACCATTTAGGGAGGGCTAGGTAAAAACTTCATTGAAGGTACATAGTTTGGGAAACAGCAATTTTTTTTAAATGCCCAATTTTGTGACATTTGTAATCAGTGCTACTTCCAGAGAAAAGACTCACCATTGGCTCTATAGCTACCATATCTGCTCCAAAATCCAGAAGTCTTGCTCGCACTATAACAAATTTTTCGCAGAACACCAAAAAATTTCCAGCCACTCTTTGTTCTCGCTTAGTAATATACGATTGCCTGTCCCATTTTTCCCTCTCATTCAGCTTCAATGGTCCTGGAAACTTCATTGGGTCAGCAAGTGAGGATAATTTGCATTTACACGAATTAATAATGAGAGATATGTTAGGCCAAAAACTGTCAGTTGGCCTAAAGTCATTGGGCCATAACAAATGAGTTACTACGAAGGCTGTTGAGTGGTTGTTTGGCAGCCGTTAGGCATCCAAGTGAATGATGTGGGCGCGCGTTGGTCAAATTCAAGCGATTTTGACACAATTGTTAGGCACACACTTGTTTTTAATGTAAATTTATGACACAAAAGTTCGTCAAGAGAATTCAGATTTCGAATTC
>PGFW01002158.1:21139-38465 GCA_003123925.1 Haematobia irritans
AAAGAAGAAGAAGATCAAATCAAAAAAGTGAATGCCTCATCTTTTTAATCGCATATGTTTGTATAAAAAAAAATTCCAAAAGAATGTCCCTTTGTTGTAGTCCTTCAAAGAAATGAAAAAAAATATGGCCATCGGTGAATCATTGTCGCTGAACCAGAAGAAGCAAAATATTCCAAAATCATAGAATTAAATGAAACAAAGACTGTAAGTTATCTTCAATCTTTGTGGTATTTTCTTTCTTCACTGATTAATCCAGACTTAATAAAACGCTAACAAAAAGGAACGTAAAATATAAAAATGAATTGAAAACTTTATTGGATTTATTCGGAGACCATTGTTAATTGTACAAATTTGTTATCAATTCAAAAATCATTGGATAATGTAATATACCAAAATACATGTTTGTAAATATTTCTGCAAACCTCATAAATTTTGGCAAGAAAACATTTAATTAAAATTATGTATAAAAATAGGGACGGCAAAATAAAAGACAAAGAGGCGCCATGCTGAGATGAAGTTACAGAAGTTTTCGGGTTTTTTGGCGGTTTGTTAAATGTGTTCCACTTTTGGTACTAAAATCAAAGTGAACGAAATTTCGAATGGGAAATCTGTTCCCATTGCTATCGCCACAAATCATGTCTGGAACTTGCGAAACGGGGACTCAAATGGTTTAGATGATTTCTGTGAACATAGTATGCTGGTCTTAGTAGCTCTATAACTATCCTATTTGTTTTCTGCCAAATTTCATATAAATCTCTGCAAATTGTATTAAGAGCACAAAAGCAATTAAATGGGATCAGGTAAACATGAGGGTTCCATCGTCAGTTGACTATAAATCAAAACTTGTGAAATAGTTTTTTGGTCTAATTGGCTAAATTGTATTGTATCAAAAATCGGGCAAAATAGAAGTCTCGCCCGAATGCACTCTGGCGTTTGTATCTTGCTAAAGTTTGCATCAACTCAACTATGAACTTACACGACACCGCTGTTTCTAAAACAGCAACAGGTAAGTCATGTTTTGGTAAAAGGCAACACAAGGTTCATAACATCTAAAGATTTTTTTTTCAACAATGCCAAGTCATACAGTTTTTACATAGAAACTAACGCTATCATGATCACTAGGTTGACTTGTTCCACAAGCTGACTTATGGCGGTGTTTTTTCGTTTTTTTGTTTGTTTGTTCAAAAATTTTATTTTAGACAAAATGTTACAAACATCTGCAATTTTGTGTGCAGTTTTGTTCTACTTGTCTGTGTCTGCTTAGTCTTTACATCGAAAAAATGTTTTCAATTTTCTTGGCTAATGATTTACAAAGTAGCTGCGGGTACTTGGATTCATCTGTCAGTTGCCAACACTATTAGCTTTGGGATCGCCGGCTTCCTTTCAACAGAAAATAGCAAACGAGAGCCTGTTGCAGCCACAACTGCCAACATCAAAATATCGCAACAACACATTATCGTCAAATCATTGTTAAGTTAATTGGAGGGGTGTTGTTAATGTCATGAGACTATGGCAAGATCTGATTCTTTGCCACTGTTCTGGGTTGCTGACAATGTGGGTGAGCCTAGTGCATGGGAGAAGGCAGTTGTGTATGTTGAGGTTTTCGTTTTATGATTGTGCTTGTCGGATTTGTCCTACAAAAAACTATAATGTTTTGTTTTTTTTTTTTTTTTTTTTTTTTTTTTGTGAGGAGGAATTTTCTTTAATTAATGCATCGTTGATAGTTGCTGTGAGATCAAGTTTCACTTTGCAAGCTTAAAATGCTTTTATGCATCCATAAAAATGCTATTTTACATAACCATTAAACCATATCAAACATTTGTTTTTCTTTATTTTTATTTATTTCTATAAAAAACATTTTGGAAAATTAATATTCTATAGAAAATGTTGTCCAAAAGTTTTATTTTCTATAGAAAATTTTTGCTCAAAATTTTTTATTTCTATAGAAAATGTTGTCAAAATTTTATTTCTATAGAAAATTCAGTCAAAATTTTTTTTCTATAGAAAATATTATAAAATTTTAATTTCTATAGAAATTCTTTTGTCATAAATGTTTATTTCAGATAGAAAAT
Organism: Haematobia irritans; assembly: GCA_003123925.1. Lineage (NCBI taxonomy): Eukaryota > Metazoa > Arthropoda > Insecta > Diptera > Muscidae > Haematobia > Haematobia irritans. The sequence goes on from PGFW01002158.1 coordinate 23,212, forward strand.
TTTGTCACAATTGTATATTTCTGATAGAAAATTTTGTCCAAAATTTTTATTTCTATAGAAAATTTTGTCAAAATTTTATTTCTATAGAAAATTTTGTAAAATATTGTTATTTCTATACAAAAATTTTTGTCAATATTTTTATTCTATAGAAACGATTTTGTAAACATTCTTGTTTCTATAGAAAACATGTTTGTCAAAATTTTATTTCCTATAGAAAAATTCAGTCAAAATTTTTTTGTCTTAGAGAAATATTATAAAAATTTTATATTTTTTTTCTATAAGAAAATTTTTCGTACAAAATTTTATTTTCTATAGGAAAATTTTTGTAGTCGACAATTTTATTTCTATAGAAAATTTTGCTCACAAAATGTTTATTTCTATAGAAAATAATCTCAAAATTTTAATTCTATAGAAGAATTCTTTTTCAATAATTTTTTCAAAAATTTTTATTGTCTAAGAAAATTTATCAACATTTTTATTTCCTATAGACCAAAATCTTTGATCAAACCATTTTTATTTTCTATAGAAAATTTTTTCACATTTCATATCCATAGGAAATTTTTACAATAACTTTATTTTTACAAGAAAATTTTGAAAACTTTATTTTTAAGAAATTTCTGTCAAATTTTATTCTATAGAAAAAATTTTCTTTAAATTTTATAATCTACAGAAAACTTTTCTTAAAAACTGTTATTTCTATAGAAAATTTTAATAAAAAGTTTTAATTTCTATTAGAAAATTTTGCAAAATTTTATTTCTATAGAAAAAATTTGTCAAAATTTTATTTCCATACAGAAATTTTTATTCCTATAGAAATTTACTAATAAATTATTTTCTATATGAAAATTTTGTCAGAAAATTTTAATTTCTTTCAATGTCGTTTTTGTTTTGTTATTTGTTGGTTTTTGTTCTTAAACCATTGGGTTGTTGTTTTTTTGATTTCAGCTTTAAAAACCATACATTGACTAAACTACAAGTGTACTTAACAACAGAGGAAAAAGAATGTTTGTCAATTTATTTGGGCAAAGCCCTATAGACTCGAAGATGGTTGGATGGGACGCACGTTTCGGAATTAAGAACATCCTCATCAAGCATCCTCTACTTGTCAGCAAAACTATCAACCAATTATCAGAAATAAATTTCCAGGCAGTTCATTAAACCCAACAATAAACCAACAACCAAACAACAAAATTTATTTCTATGAAATAATTTTTTCAAAAATTGTAATTTCTATAATAAGTTTTCTTAAAAATTTATTTCTATAGAAAATTTCTTAAATTTTATTTCTATAGAAATTTCTTCTGTAAAATTTTATTTCTATAGGAAAATTTTCTTACATTTTATTTCCCCATAGAAAATTTTGTCAACATTTTATTTCTATGAATGTTTGTCAACATTGTAAATTTCTATAGTAAAATTTTATCTTAAAATTTATTTCTATAGAATATTTTCTTAAAATTTAATTTCTATAGAAATTTTTCTAAATTTTATTTTTTCCTATAGAAAATTTGTCAAAAAATTTTATTTCTATAGAAAATTTTGTTAAGACATTTAATTTTCTATAGAAATTTTGTAAACAATTTAAATTTCTATAGAATTTTGTCAAAATTTTATTTTTTAAAGAAAAATTTGTCAAAATATTATTTTTAAAGAAAAATTTGTCAAAAATTTTATTTCACCTAAGGATTATTTTGTCAAAATTTTTATTTCTAAAGGAAATATTTGTAACAAAATTCTTATTTTTCTAATAGAAAATTTTTGTCAAAAAATTGTATTTCTAACTAGAGAAATTTTTTAAAATTTTACTTATTATAAAAATTCTTAAATTGTTTAATTTCTTATAGAAAATTTTCGTAAAATTCAAACCATCTTGCATCCTATATGGGCTTGTGCCCAAATAAATTAGACCCCAAACATCTTTTCCTCTGTTGGTTATAGCTACATCTTGTAGTTTAGTCAATGTATGGTCTTTTAAGCTGATAATAAAAAAAACTAACAACAATGATTAAAAGAACAAAAACCAAGCAATAACAAAACAAAAAAAACTTTTGTTTCTATAGAAACTTCAATCAAAATTTTATTTCTATAGAAAATTTTGTCAAAATTTTTATTTCTATAGAAAATTCTGTCAAAAATTGTATTTCTATAGAAAATTTTCTTAAAATTTATTTCTATAGAAAATTTTCTAAAATTTTATTTCCTATAGAAATATTCTTAAATTTTATTTCTATAGAAAATTGTTCTTAAATTTTTAATTTCCATAGAAAATTTTGTCAAAATTTTATTTTTCTAATAGAAAATTTTGTCGAATTTTTATTTTAAAGAAAAATTTTGTCAAATTTTATTTCTAATAGAAAATGTTTGTCAAAATTTTATTTCTGTAGAAAATTTTTGTCAAAATTTATTTCTAAAAGGAAATTTTTGTAACAAATTTTTATTTGCTATATAAAAATTTTTGTCAAAATATATTTCTATGAAAAAATTTTGTCAAAATTTTAATTTCTATCAAAAATTGTCATTAATTGTATTTCATTTTTATTCTGTTGAATTGTCACAAATTTATTTCTTACGAAATTGTTGTCACCAATGTTATTTCTTGATATTTAGAAATTTTTGTTTATAAATATTTATTCTATAGAAAATGTTTGTCAAAATTTAATAAATATTCTTATTTAAGTTAATTTATAATGGGCCAATGAACCATATATTTCTGATTCACCAACATCTTTGGATAATTTTATGCCAAGGCATCAAATTTACCGTTTGTTCTTCATATTTGGAGGAAAAAATAATTTAAAATTTTCCTTTTATTTGTTTTTCCCCCATAGCCATAGCCATACACAATAACATACAAAGATGAAATACAAAATATTCAAGAATAAGCAAATAGTAACATATGGGAAAAATTTTTGAAATGTATTATTAAAACAAACTGCATTGGGTAAATGGTATATTCAAGGTATTCATCTCATGGATTATCACGACGGGTGGGATAAAAATTTCAGGAACAAAACGAATAGTTTGAAATTTTTTAAAAATTTTCATTTACAAAAATTATATGGTTGAATTTGTAATAGAAATTTTATATTAATTGAAGTTGTTATAGTTAATTATTAATCATTCATTTTAACTATTTACATATAATTTTTAAAATAATTAAAACTTTAATTTAAAATATAAAATTTTGAATTTGTAATGAATAATTTAATTCATTTATTTAAAATTATTTTTGAGTAAGTAAAGAAAATAATTTTAAATAAATCGAATTAAATTAATTCATACGAAAATAAAATTTAATTATTTTAAATTGATTCAATTTTAAAAATTAAACGTAAAATTATTTTAATAAATTAATTAATAATTGATTCAATTTTAAAAATTAAATGTAAAATTATTTAAATGAATTGATTAATATTAATTATAATCAGTTTCAATTAAATATAAAAGTTCTATTACAACTTAATCATAAAAATTTTTAAAAAATTTCAAACTATTCGTTTTGTTCCTGAAATTTTTATCCCACCCGTCGTGATATCCATAGATGAATACCTTGAATATACCATTACCCAATGCAGTTTGTGTTTATAATAATTTAAATTTTCCATATGTATATTTGCTTATTCTTGAATATTTGTATGTTTATCTTTGTATGTTATTGTGTATGGCTATGGCTATGGGGGAAAAACAAATAAAAGGAAAATTTTAATTATTTTTTCCTCCAAATATGAAGAACAAAACTAAATTTGGATGCCTTGCATAAATTATGCCAAAGATGTTGGATGAATCAGAATATATGGTTCAATTGGCCTCTTATAAATTAACTTAAAGTAAATATTTATTTGCACCTCATTTTGTTTATACAAAGAATTAAATTATATTCCATGAATCTAATAAAATTCTTAGTACTTAAAAATTTTAATTGAATTGACCATACGAAGGCAGATCTAAAACAGGAATTTGTTTAAACAAACATATTTGGAAAAATTTTAATATTGAAGAAAAACCTCAATCCGGAAGATAGCCCGATCTAAGATTGGCAAGAGTAATATTAGACTATGGGTCAGTTGGTTTCATTTGAGAATTTCTAAAAAAGTAGCACAAAGTGTCACTTACAGAAAAAGGCTGACCTGGTCTCATAACGAAAAATTTAAATTGAAAGCATTTAAATCAGTTTTTTATATAAAGACTGATGAAATAAATTATTTAAAATTAAATTTAAAATTTGTCCAAAATAATCGAGGATTTCTTTAAAAATCACCAAAGGAAATTTAAAATATTTTTTTCTCCAACTGTGAAGAACAAGACTAAATTAATTGTCTGGCAATTTATCATCCAAAGAGCTTTGGATGAGTCAGCATGTGTTGAAAAAATATATTTGGAAAATTTTTTAATATTAAAAAACTCCTTAGAAAATCTAACATTCGGAGTCTTTACCGGTTGAAAGCCTATTGTTTAGTTCGTTTTTTTTTTATGAATTTTATTTTGTTAATAATTTGACATATATTTTTGAAAGATTATGTTCACAAATCACGGAAAGGTAGTACTGCTAACTATAAACGCGAGATTGTTTTACTATTTGAATCCACCACGTGTGGTATCACAATCTGACTCAATAAGTCTAAGTGGAACTGAAATACATCGGCTGCTACCGTAAGCGTAACTACTATTTGGCTAAGAAATCTTAATGTTTTGGTAGATTTTTTGCAAAAATATAACTCTCCAACAAAGAATTTCTAATAGAAATAAAAATTTTGACAACATTTTCTTAGAAATAGAAAATTTTGACAAAAATTTTCTAATAGAAATTATAAAATTTTGACAAAATTATTCTATAAAAAAGAATAAAATTTTTGGACAAAATTTTCTTTAAAAATAAAAATTCGAAGACAAAATTTTCTATGATAAAATTTGCCAAAAATTTTCTATAAGCAATAAAATGTTAAGAAAATTGTCTATAAAAAAATAAAATTTTAAGAAAATTGTCTATAGAAAAAAATTTAAGAAAATTCTCTATAGAAATACAATTTTTGACAAAATTTTTCGGTAAAAATAAAATTTGAACAAAATTTTTATTGAAATAAAATTTTAAGAAAAAAAATTTTCTGATACGAAATATAAATTTTAAGAAATTTCTACAGAAATAAAAATTTTAAGAAAATTTCTAATAGAAATAAATTTTAAGAAAATTTTCTATAGAAATACAGAAGTTTGAGCAAGATACAAATTTGACATAAAAAATAAAGTTTTGTCAAAATTTTACTTTAAAACATAAAGTTTTGTAAAAATTTCTATGATGCATAAAATTGTGAGAAAATTTTCTATAAAATAAAATTTTGCACAAAATATTGTTTATAGAAATAAAATTTTGACAAATTTCTCTATAAAAATAAAATTTTAAGAAATTTTCTATAGAAATAAATTTTTAAGAAAATTTTCTAGTACAAATAAAATTTTAAAAAAATTTTCTATTAGAAATAGAAATTTTAAGACAATTTTCTATAGAAATAAATTAAAAGAAAATTGTCGTACTAGAAATAACAATTTTTGACAAAAATTTTGATAGAAGATAAAAATTTTTTTGAACAAAATTTTTTCATAGAAATAATTATTTTACAAAATTTTTTATAGAAAATAGAAAATTCTGTTGAGCAAATTTCCTTTAGAATAAAATTTTGACAAATTTTCTAGCAGAATAAAATTTTGACAAAACATTTTTCTATAGAAGATAAAATTTTGACAAAAAATTGTTCTTTAAAAATAAAAATTCGACAAAATTTTCTATAGAAATATGGAATAGTTTGAGCAAAATTTTCTATGGAAATAAAAAATGTATTATAAGAATTTTTCTATAGAAAGTAAAATTTTTAAAGATATTTTCTATTAAGGAAATAAAATTTTAAGAAAATTTTTCTATAGAAGTAAATTGTTAAGAAAAATTTTCTATAGAAATACAATTTTGACCAGAATTTTTCCATAGAAATAAATTTTGACAAAAATTTTCTTATAGAAGTAAAATTTTGACTGAAGTTTTCTATAGAAAAAAATTTTTTATTGTTTTGTTATATGAGTTGGTTTTTTGTCTTTAATCATTTGTGTTGTTTTTTTTTATTTCAGCTTAAAACCATCACATTGACTAAACTACAAGTGTAGCTTAAGCCAACAGAGGAACAAGAATGTTTGTCTAATTTTATTTGGGCAAAACAGCCCTATAGACTGCAAGGAGGTTGAATTTAAAGAAAAATTTTCTAATAGATAAAAATTTTAAGAAAATTTTCTATAGAATAATAAAGTTTTTTAAGAAAATTCTCTATAGAAATACTAATTTTGACAAAATTTTCTATAGAAATATGAATTTGTTACAAAATTTCCTTTAGAAATAAAAATTTTGACAATAATGATCCGTGTTAGAAATAAAATTTTGACAACTTATTTTTCTTTAAAAAATAAGAAATTTTGACAAATTTTCTTTAAAAATAAAATTTTGACAAAAATTTTCTATAGAAATTAAAATGTTTACAAATTTTCTAATAGAAATTAAATGTTTAAAAATTCTATAGAAATAAAATTTTGAACAAAAATTTCCTATAGAATAAAAATTTAAGAAAAATTTCTATAGAAAATAAAATTTTAAGAAAATTTCTATAGAAATAAATTTTAAGAAAATTTTCTATAGAAATACAGTGTTGACAACATTTTTCATAGAAATAAAATTTTGACAAAATTTTCTATGGAAATAAAATTGTAAGAAAATTTTCTATAGAAATACAATTTTAGAAAGAATTTCTAATAGAAATCAAATTTTAAGGAAAATTTTCTATAGAAATAAATTTAAGAAACTTATTATAGAAATACAATTTGAAAAAATTTTCTAGAAATAAAATTTTGTTGTTTGGTTGTGGTTTTATTGTTGGTTTAATGACTTGCCTGAATTTTATTTCTGATAATGGTTGATAGTTTTGCTGCAAGTAGATGGATTGCTTGATGAGGAATGTGTAATTCACCGAAACGTGCGTCATCCAACCATCTTGCGTCCTATAGGGGCTTTTGCCCAATAATTTGAGCACACATTCTTTTTCCTCTGTTTTTGTTAAGCTACACTTGTATTTTAGTGCAATGTTATGGTTTTAAGCTGAAAATCAAAAAACAACAACAATGGTTTAGAGAACAAAAAAACCACAATAAAAAAATACAAACGAATGAAAGAAAATAAAATGTTTGACAAAATTTTCTATAGAAATAAATTATTATAAAATTTTCTATAGGAATAAAAATTTTGATGGAAATATAAATATGTTTGACAAAATTTTTCTGATAGAAATAAAATTTTTGACAAAATTTTCGTATAGAAATAAACTTTTTATACAAGGATTTTCTTAGAAAATAACATTTTTAAGAAAATTATTTCTGTGAAGATATAAAAATTTTAAGAAAATTTTCTTATAGATATAAAATTTTGGACAAATTTTGCTTTAAATAAAGTTTTGTCAAATTTTCTTTAAAAATAAGTTATGTAAAAATTCCTAATGGGATATGAAAATTGTGAGAAAATTTTCCTAATAGAAATAAAAAATGTTGAATAAAATTTTGTAATCAGAAATAAAAATGTTGATAAAATTTCTGAAGAAATAAAATTTTGAAAAATTTTGAAAAAATTTTTATTGAATTAAAATTTTAGAAATATTTTCATATTAAGAATAAATTTTGTAGGCCAAATTTTATTAGAAATAAAATTGTGTACAAAATTTCTTTTATAGAAATAAAAATTTTACAAAATTTTCTATAGAATAAAATTTTAATATATTTTCTTATAGAAAAAAAATTTGTGACTGGAATTTTTCTATAGAAATACAAATTTGTTAGACAACATTTTTATAGAAGACAAAAATGTTTACAAAGATTGTTATAGAAATAAAATTTTGACAAAATTTATTTTTAGTTAGAGATAAAATTTTTACAAAAATTTTCTATAGAAATAAAATTTTGGGGAGGCCAGGGAAAGAGGAGGTTGGGTTCTAATAGAAATAAAATTTTTGACAAAATTATTCTATACGAAATAACAATTTGTGACAAAATTTTCTATGAAATAAAAAAATTTTGAAACAAAAAAAATTTCTATAGAAATAAAATTTTTATAATATTTCTATAGAAAAAAAATTTTGACTGGAATTTCTATAGAATATATAAATTTTGACAACATTTTCTATAGAAATAAATTTTGGACAAAATTTTCTATAAGAAATACTAAAAATTTTGACAACTATTTTCTCTATAGAAATATAATTTTCCCAAAATTTTTTATAAGAATTTAATAAAAATAAAGAAAAAAAATTGTTGATATGGTTTAATGTATTGTAAAATAGCATTTTTATGAATGGCATAAAAGCATTTGTTAAACTTCATAGTGAATCTTGATCTCACACAACTACAAACGATGCTTAAATTAAAGAAAAATTCCCTACAAAAAAAAAAAAAAAAAAAAAATAAAAAAAAAAACATTATACGTGTTTTTGTAGGACAAGACCGGAAAGCACAATCATAAAAACGAACTACCGAAAACCTTCACAATAACACAAGCTGCCTTCTCCCATGCACTAGGCTCACCCGACATTGTCAGCACCCAGAACAGTGGCAAAATCAGATCTTTGCCAATAAGTCTCATGTACATTAACCAACACCCTCCAATTAATTAACATATTGACGAATAATGTTTGTTGCTGATATTTTGATGTTGGGCATGTTTGTGCTGCAACAGGCTTCGTTGCTATTTTGCTGGTGGAAAGGGAAAGCTCCGGCGACCAAAAGCTAATAGTGTTGGCAACTGACAGAGTGAATGCCAAGTACCCGCAGTACTTTGTAATATCATTAGGCCAAGAAAATCAAAACATCTTTCGATGTAAAGAACTACGCAGACAACAGACAGTAGTCAACAAAACTGCACACAAAATTGCAAGATGTTGTTACATTTGTCTAAAAATAAAAATTTTTAACAAACAAACAAAAAAAACGAAAAAACACCGCATAGTCAGCTTGTGAACAAGTCAACCTAGTGATCAGATAGGTTAGTTTCTATGTAAAAACTGGATGACTTTGATTGTTGAAAAAAATCTTAGATGTAGAACTTGTGTTGCCTTTTTACCAAAACATGACTATTGTTGCTGTTTGGAAGCAGGTGTCGTTAAGTTCATAGTTGAACGTGATGCAAAACTTAAGCATACAACGCAGAAGTGCATTCGGGAGACTTCTTATTTTGCCGATTGTTTGGAATACCAATAAAATTTAGCCAATTAGACAAAAGAATATTTCAACAACAATTTTGAATGTATAGGTCAACTGAGAGGACCTCATGTTTTACGCTGATCCCATTTAATTGTTTTTTGGCTCTTAATACAATTTCAGAGATTTATAATGAAATTGCAGAAAACAAATAGGAAAGTTTATAGAAGTACTAGAACGCACATAATTTCACAGAAATCATCTAACCAATGAGTCCCCTTTCGCAAGGTAGTATCCACATGATTTTGTTGGGCGATAGAATGGATACAGATTTTCCATGTCGAATTTCGTTCACGGTTGATTTAGTACCAAAAGTGGAACAGCATTTTAACAAACGCCAAAAACGAAAACTTCTGTAACTTCATCTCAGCATGGCCCTTCTTTGTCTTTATTTGCCGTCCCTATTTTTTACATATACATAATTTATTAATGTTTTGCTGCAAATTTATGAGGTTTCAGAAAATTTACAAACCGATGGTTTTGGTTTTATTACATTCCAATTGATTTTGAATTGATCAAACAAATTTTACAATAACATGATGGTCTCCGAATAAATCCCAATAAATTTGTTTCAAATTCATTTTTGTAATTTTTAGTTGTCCCTGTTTTTGGTTAGCGTTTTATAGTCTGGATTATCAGTGAAGAAAAATTAGCCACAAAGAATTGAAGAAACTTACAGTCTTTGTTTCATTTAATTCATGAAATTTGGGAAATATTTTGCTTTCTTCTGTTCAGCGACAGATGATTCACACGATTTTTATTTCAATTCCTTGATGAGACTACAAACAAAGGGAACAAGTCTTTTGGGATTTTTTTTTTATGACATACATATTGCGATTAAAAAGGAATTGAAGGCGATCCACTAATTTCCTTTTTTTTTTTTTTTTGAAATTCGCAACCCCAATTGGGGTATTCTGAGAGGGGTGAAAGTTTTAATAAATTAGCTTCTATAAAATGATTATTGCCAGAGATGTCACATGTAAAAGGAAGAATGAAAAGAAATCAGTTTTTGGTGACCTATATACAAGTGAAGCCTCCTTAAACATGGACATACTTAGTCTGCTACAAAGTAGACACCCACCTCTCAAAAGTGAACAGTTTTCGTCAGACGTTTTAAATTTATGACTCTCAAAGGTGGTCTAAATTTAAGGCGAACTTTAAGGAGTTTATGGTGGCTTCTGGGCGCCCAAGATGTAAATCTGAGATCAGCTCTAATAGGGGGTCTATATAATTACGGATGGATTGTGGAGCTAAATTTTGTTGGTTGCTTCAGGGAAATAACAAAATCACTGTACCGAATTTTCAAAGAGTCAAAGGTGCAGATCAGTCCGTCTATAGTGGAGAGGGTTTCCAAAAAATCCAACCGGGAAAACTCGAATCTGGCGTCAAATGGGATTTGGTACCAATAACAAATATCAAAAATAGAGGTTCTAACTATCTACTGTTGTAACAAAGCCCGTCCAAGGCTTGTCTTTAAGAACTGCAGCACAAGATCTTTGATCTCTTTTAGATTTATAAATGTGTCTCACCGTTCGATGTCTTTCACCATTTTCACGGCCATTACCTCTTGTATACCATTGTAAGAAGTTGCTCTGTTGGGGCCGAAGTGACAACGATTACAGTCACGATCGCAAAACCTTTGAGACAAAAATAATCTACCAACATTTAAATGAAAACCGTTACCAAAAAACTGGCAAAAATATTATTTTGGCAAAAAAATGTATATTCCCTTTTCGAACAAAAGTTTTTTTTCAAAATTCTATTTTACAGAAAATTTGTCTCAAAATTTTTTTTCAATTTAGCAAATTTTGTCAAAATTTAATTTCTATAGAAATTTTGTCAAATTTTATTCTTATAAGCAAATTTTGTCACAAAATTTTATTCTAAATAGAAAATTTTTGTCAAAATTTTATTTCTATAGAAATTTTAAAATTTTTGTTTCATAAAAATTTTAGTAAATTTCTATTTAAGAATTACTTTCAGAAAATTTTTATTTTATAAAAATTGTCCAAAATTTTGTTTCAAATCATCATTTATTTCTTACATAAATTTTGAAAATTTTCTCATAGAATTTCCACAACTTATTTCTATAGAAATTTTGTCAAAATTTATTCTTGTGAAATTTGTGTAGAAATTTTATTTCTAATAGAAACTTCATCATTTTTTGTAAAATTATGTCATTTTCTATACAAAAATTTGGCTAAAATTCTAATTTCTATAGGAAATTTTGTCAAAATTTATTTTCTAATAGGAATTGTAAAATTTTGTTATCGAGCAAATTCTATTATCTATATCAAAATTTTACCAAATTTTTTTAATGAAAATTTGGTCCGAATAATTATTTTCGTAGAAAATTTTGTCAAAATTTTGATTTCTGAGAAAATTTTTTCCAACAATTTTATTTGCTAATACAATTTTCTAAATTTTATTTCTATAGAAATTTTGTCAAAATGTATAATCTATAGAAATTTAACAAATTTAAACATTTTTATTGTTAATACAAAATTTGGGTCAAAATTTATTTCTAATAGAAAAATTTGTCAAATTTTATTTTAAATAGAAAATTTGGACAAATTTTTATGCAAAATGTTTCAATTTTATTTCTATATGAACATTTTAGTCAGAAATTTTTTATAAATTTTCTATAGAAATTTTATTTCTATAGAAATATTTGTCAAATAATTTATTTCTATAGTAAATTTTATCATAAATATTATTTCTATAGAAAATTTTTGTCAAAAAATTTTTATTTGCGTTAAAAAATTTTGTTTAAATTTTATTTTCGTAAAAAAAATTTTGTCAAATTTTATTTCTATAGACAATTTTGTCAAAATTTTATTTCTACAGACAATTTTGTCAAAATTTTATTTTTTTTATAAAAAAAAATTTTGTACAAAATTATTATTCTATAGAAATATTGTTGTCAAAATTTTTATTTCTATAAAAAATTTTTTCAACATTTTATTTCTATAGAAAATTTTGTCATAAAAAATAAAATTTTATTTATATCCGAAAATTTTTGTCAAAATTGTATTTTTATAGAATTTTGTCAACATTTTTATTTCTATAGAAATGTTGTCAAAATTTTATTTATATGAAATTTTGTCAAAACTGTTATTTCTATAGAAAATATTCTCAAATTTTGAAATTCTATACGAAATTTTTGTCAAAATTGTATTTCTATAAAAATAATTTTCAAAATTTTTATTTCTGGTAGAAGAATATTGTCAAAAATTTTATTTCTATGGAAAATTTGTTCCAAAAATTTTATTTGTCAAAATTATTATTTTTATAAAAAAATTTTGTCAAATTTGTATTTCTATAAGAAAATTTGTCAAAATTTGTATCTATAGAAAATTTGCCATTTTTTTTTTTCTGATTGAAAATTTTGTCAAATATTTATTTCTATAGAAAAGTCAAATTTTTTCTATAGAAAAATTTTGTCTAAAATTTTTATTTCTATAGAAAATTTTGTCAAAATTTTATTTCTATAGAAAAATTTGTCAAATTTTTATTTCTGATGAAAATTTTGCCAAAATATTATTCTATAGAAAACTTTGGTCAAAATTTTATTTCTATAGAAAATTTTGTCAAAATTTTATTTCTATAGAAAATTTTGTCAAAATTTTATTTCTATAGAAATTTTTGTAAAAATTTTATTTTGTGAAAAAAAATTTTGTCAAATTTATATTTCCCTATAGAAAAAATTTTGTCAAATTTTAATTTCTGATTGAAAGTTTTTTGTCAAATTTTTATTTTCTGATGAAAATTTTGTGTCAAATTTTTTATTTCTGATGAAATATTATTTCTATATACAAAAATTTGCCCAAAATTTTATTTGCAATAAAAAATGTTGTCAAAATTTTATCTGCTATACAAAATTTTGTCCCAAGAAATTCGGTATCAACCCATCATAATACAACATTTTCTGATCTTAATTCATTTTTTATTAATTATTTAATATTGGAAATTGCTTCAATCTTCAAATTAATTGAAAATATTCTGAATAAAAAACTACAAGGATTCTTCCGGCACTTCCAATTAATTTTGTTCATCTTGATCAATTTTAAATGTATGTCAATGGCAGCAATTTTTTACTATATATAAAGGATAATAAATGATTTTGTCGTTTTGTTTTTTTTATTTTATAATTTTCTTTTAATTTTAGCAATTGTAATTATTGTAGAAATTGTTTCTTGGATTCTCATGCTACAAATTTTTTCAAATTATATCTTCATTCGGAAATATTTATTTTATATAATTAAAACATTAATTAACGTACTTAATATTATAAATAAACAATTAAATTTTTTTAAACAGTTTCTTAACTGACTTTAGTTGTTAATTTGATAAATAAAAAAACAAATTATATCAATTAATTTAAATTCAAGTAAATTTTTAATCAGAAACATATTGGTGACATTTGTATTTTGTTCGTCATTTATTATTAAATTCTGATTCACTATTTTAAATAATACTTCAATTCCTAGAAAAGCCATAATACTATAGATCTCGGTAGTTAGTGAGCCTTCAATAAATTCGATGCAATACGGTTTCGGTAGACTTTTGTATACTAATGTTGTTGTTGTATGATCAACCTTGAATCAATGTTAGTTGCAGGATATATGATAGATATCTCTTCAGAGTCTTCAAAAGGAAAACGTTGGAGGGAAATTCTCGCGCTTTACAGATGACTCATTATCCAAACATTTTTTTTCTGCGGTCTGTATTCAATCTAATTCGGATGATTCCTATTTTTGTAATATATTGCAAATGTTATATACACTTTGAAATATTGAAACATTTTGGGCAGATACATTTCAAAGTAATTGACAAAATTTGTTTTTATATACCCCAAAGGATTATTGACTCACCCAGGTAATCCCCAAAACTTGATTGATCGCGTATTTATTTATAGCTTAACATTTGCAATTGAAATTTCTTTAACGTCTCCAATGCCTCTCTAATCCCCTATCAATGTAAACAAGAATGAAAAAAAAAACCAACACCAAATTCCAAGAAATTTATCGCCACCTTTTAAATCATTGGAAACAATCACAACTGGCAAAAGATCAAATTGGCCATAAAATCAAACTCCACTGAACATTTTTAACGACCATAACTAACAATGGTGGGGAAATGGCATTAATTAGATGCTAATTAAATAACAGTGGATAAATCACACCCCAAAATATCAAAGCGGAGCCGTATGGCAAAAAAAAAACGCAGAGAGACACAAAAAGAAGCAGGCCTATAAAAATCAATGTAAATCATTTCACGCCTGTAAATCTGCAAATTAGCCAACACCATAAGGTAAAGGTGTTGTCCAAAACACCTCAATAGAATAACCACAGATGAAAGTCAAACAAGTTTACCAGCAAAAAAGCAACCGATACAAATCTTCAGCAAATATTTACAATTTCCAGTTGAACACAAAATCAGCAATGCACACCCACCTTCTATATAAAAATTCAATTAATTTTGCTCTATATCTGGATATACACCACAAAAAAAAAGCAAAAACAAAAATGCAAATAAAATCACCTTTTATGCGTGATACTATCTCCAGATAAATGTCCATTCCGTCCTCGTCATTCTAGTTATTTCTCAATAATTCATTGTGTTAACAAACCTCTGGTCCCACATCCACCACATTTTTCCCCCACTCCCTTCCTCTAGCTGGGCGGCGCGACAAACGCGAGTCCAATAGTACCTCGATTTCTCGTGAAACACCTCCCTGCCAGCGAGAGACCCTACCCCTCTCTCATCAACAGCGGGTTCCTGCTTTATATTTCTTTGAAACTAATCTTTAAATATACAGAGAAATTATCTCGATCACTTCTTTGCACCACACAGGCAACCATCTCATGTCATCCATCCATCAGCTCATGACTCCTCTTACCTTTACAACTTCACATCAGCAATTGGTCCATTCTTATACCCAACAGTGTTTTCATGCGGATCCACGCGATTTATAAAGT
>PGFW01002168.1:8773-20358 GCA_003123925.1 Haematobia irritans
AATAAAATTCGAAATTGCTGCTGGGAAAATTTGTAATGAGCAGAAAGGAGTAGGGAGGACCGAAATCAAAATGGTTAAATTCTACCAAAATGGTAGATTATTTTTATTGTTTGTAGATTGTAGAATTCTTTTCTATAGAATAAAAATTTGACAAAATTTTCTATAGAAATAAATTTTGACAAAATTTTTTATAGAAATAAAATTTGACAAAATTTTCAATATAAAAAAAATTTGACAAAATTTTCTATAGAAATAAAATTTGAACAAAATTTCTATAGAAATAAAATTTTGACAAAATTTTCTATAGAAAATAAAATGTTTGACAAAATTTCTATAGAAATAAAAACTTGAACAAAATTCTTCTATAGAAATAAATTTTGCAAAATTTCTATAGAAATAAAATTTACGAAATTTTCTATAAAATAAAAATTTTGAGAAAATTTTATAGAAATAAATTTTGACAAATTTTGTAAAAATAAAATTTTTGCAAAAATTTTCTATAGAAATAAGATTTGACACATTTTCTAAAAAAAATAAAATTTGCAAAATTTTCTAAGAAATAAATTTGACAAATTTTCTAAGAAATAAAATTTTGACAAAAATTTCTATAGAAATAAAAAATTGACAAATTTTCTATAGAAATAAATTTTTTAAAATTTTCTATAGAAATAAATTTTTGACAAAATTTTTAAGAAATAAAATTTTGACAAAAATTTCTATAGAAATTAATTTTGCAAAAAATTTTCTATAGAAATAAAATTTTTCTATTAGAAATAAAATTTGTAAAAATTTTAAAAATAATTTTTCTATAAAATAAAATTTGACAAAATTTTCATAGAAATAAAATTTGACAAAATTTTCTAGAAATAAAATTTTGACAAAATTTTCTATAGAAATAAATTTTGACAAATTTTCAATAAAAATTTAACAAAAATTTTCTATAGAAATAAAATTTGACAAAATTTTCTATAGAAATAAAATTTTGACAAATTTCTATAGAAATAAAATTTGACAAATTTTCTAAGAAAATAAAAATTTGACAAAATTTTCTATAGAAATAAATTTTGACAAATATTTCTATAGAAATAAATTTTGACAAAATTTTTAAGAAATAAATTTTTATCAAAAATTTTCTATAGAAATAATATTTGACAATTTTTTCTGAAAATTAAATTTAGCAAATTTTTTTTCATAGAAATAAAATTTGCACAAATTTTCTATTAGAAATAAAATTTTTGACAAAATTTCTATAGAAATAAAAATTTGACAAAATTTTCATATAGAAATAAAATTTGAAAAATTTTCTATAGAAATAATTTTTGACAAAATTTTTGCTAAAAGAAATAAATTTGACAAAATTTTCTATAGAAATAAACTTTGACAAATTTTCTATAGAAAAAAATTTGACAAAATTTTCTATAGAAATAAAATTTGAAAAAATTTCTATAGAAATAAAATTTTGACAAAATTTCTATAGAAATAAAAAAATTTGACAAATTTTCTATAGAAATAAAATTTTGACAAATTTTCTAAGAAATAAAATTTGACAAAATTTCTATAGAAATAAAATTTGAACAAAATTTTTCTATAGAAATAAAATTTTGCCAAAATTTTCACAGAAAAAAAATTTTGACAAAATTTTCTATTGAAATAGTACCACTTCATTTGATAGCAATTTGAAATTGTAGAAAACATGTTACCCAATTACTTTGTCCTAAATACTACCCGTAGCCCGTTTTTGCACTATCGTTCGTCTTCTAAGGAAATGGATTCTCAAAATATGCCTTAACTCATTTAAAATAACCAAATGAAGGCGCCATTAAGTAGTGCAAAACTGAAAGGCAATTTTTTATCCATTCTATGAGGCAGTGTATTCAAAAACAGCAGGCTTTCATAGGGTGCCCCATGAAGGAAGCAAATTGAAGTTGCAACGAACAGAAAATAATGTTTGGAACAAACTTGAAAACAATTTACACAACAGCACTTGAAGTATACCACTCGCCAGCTGAATTAAAAAAAAAAAACTACGAAAATTCCATACGAAATCATTTGCAAATTTAACATCAGATGTTGACTGAACCACGAATCCGGCAAAGGAGTTTCAACGAAACACAAAAAACGAGAAAAAAAACTCAACTGAACAAACGAATGAAATGATTCAAAATTAACCGCACAATTTTTCGATGTTTTCATACCATAAACCATTGAATTATGCACTTTTTACACGCCATAAACGAAAATTTATAAACGATTACCAGAGAAGCACAGTGGTATAGTTGCTACGCAATTTCAAATAGAAAATATAATTAAAATTTTCATTGAACAAGGAAAGGAATACATTTGGACTTGTCACCCATGTCACGGGTTATTCTGTTCCTGCATTTGTTGCAGTGGTTATTTCCTATCAGTAATTCGGAGGATATTTCTAAGTATACTCAGACCCCATCCGGCCATCTGTTGAAGTCACGCTAACAAAAATTTCTGTAGAAATAAAAAAATTCTATAGAAATAAAATATAGAGAAAATTTTCTAAAGAAATAAAAATTTGAGAACATTTTCTATCAACATAAAATTGTAACAAAATTTTCTTTAAAAGAAATAAAATTTTGAACAAAATTTTCTATAAGAAAATAAAAATTTTTGGACAAAATTTTCCTATAGAATAAAATATTGATAAAATTTTCTATAAAAATATGAAATTTTGATAAAATTTTTATAAAAATAAACATTTTGATTAAATTTTCATAGAATTAAATTGTGACAAAATTTTCGTATAGAAATAAATTTTAACAAAATTTTCAATAGAAAAAATATTTTTGATTCCATTTTCTAATAGGATATTAAAATTTTTGACAAAATTTTCTAATAAATAATAAATTTTAAAGCGAAAATTTTCAATAGAAATAAAATTATTACAACATTTTCTACAGAAATAAAATTATGACAAAATTTTCTATATAAATTTCATATAGAAATAAAATTTTGTCAAAATTTAAAAAAAATGACAAAATTTTCTATAAAAATAAAAGTTTTGACAAAATTTTTTATAGAAATGAAATTAACAAAAAAACTTAGTAGAAAATAACAATTGTGAACAAAATTTTTCATTACGAAATAAACATTTTGACCAAAATTTTCTATAAAAAAAAAATTTTTGGACAAAATTTTTCTTAGAAACTAACATTTTTGACAAAAATTTCTTATATAGAAATTAAATGTTGACAAACATTTTCTATAGAAATATAAAATAGACAAAATTTTCTATATGAATAAATTTTTGACAAAGATTTTGTTATATAGAACATAAAATTGAATAAAGAAATAACATGAAATAAGGAGCACCAAGAAAACAAAAAAATTAAATTTTGCTCAAAATTCAAAAAAAATGGACCAAAATTTTCTATAAAATTAAAATCTTTGACAAAATTTTCTATAGAAATGAAATTTTTGAAAAAAAAACTATAGAAATAAACAATCTTGACACAATTTTCTTATTAAAAGATAAAAATTTTAACACAATTTTCTAATTAGAAATAAAATTTTAACACAATTTTCTATAGGAAATAAATTTTGTCGCAAAATTAAAAAAAGTGACAAATTTTGAACCAAATTTTCTACAGAAATTAAACTAATTGACCAAAGTTTTCTCAGAAATTAGAGCTGTTGAACAAAATTTTCTAATGAATTAATGTTTGAAAAAATTTTCTATATGAAAAAAATGACAAAAATTTTTAAGACAATAACAATTTTGACAAAATCTATATAATATAAAATCAAATTAATGTTTGTTAGCTGTTTGTTATTTTGATGTTCTCCGGTTGGGCGCGAAAACGGCTGACCGATTTACTTGAAACTTTCAGAGATCGCGGGGGCACTCATTGTGGTAAAATAGGCACTCATTTTGACATATGTCCGTGAGAGGAATCCCTTTGTCCGACTGAAAATTAGTAACCAAGGACCGATTTGCTTGAAATTTTCATGAAGATCTGGGGGGCACTAAGACAAAATCCGCTACTTTTTATTTCGATATTTGGCGGCGGAGGGGCGGCCTCCCCTTTGTTCGACTTTTTTAAAGTACTGTGAAAAAACTAAAATTCTCTAAATTATCTGTTAGATTTACAGAAACATGTGTTGTAGGTTATGGAAATTAATATGGCGTTCACCTGCACTGATTTTCGATTCGTGGATGGGGAGGGGGACCATCCCTTGCCTATCTTTTGAAACTTCGCGAACAAAATTATGCCGATTTTGCTTGAAATTTTCATCTAAAATGTTGGGGTTGGCAATCTAGACAAAAAATCCGCTACATTATTTTGTTCGGGTATTTCTGTCGGGGAGGGGGACCTTCCCCTTTTTGCCAATTTCTTTTGCAAAGGCTGACTGAAATTTTTACGCGAAAAAAAGGCCTCGTTTCGCATCCCGCCTAAAAGCCGCCCGTTTGATTACCACGTTCCTGATTTTTTTAATAAAAATAAAAGGGGCCATAGGGAGACATTCCGCTTCTCTTAAGGTACATTACAAGAGAAAACAGTTAAACTTTTACCGAGTTTACTTGATGGACCTGGCGGTGAGCGCTTTACGCATATTAATAGTTGATACCTGATTTTGGTCTGCACCTTTTGGACGGCAAGAATGAGGCCGCCCATCTTAGGCTTATAATCTTCGTTTGGACATTTTTTCTGGGACGTTTAACAACAAATGACGCTACATCCTTTTCGATATTTGGTCCCCGGGGCGAGGAGTCCTCCCTCTAATACTGCAAAAAGAAATTAAGTGTTTCTTTGAAATTTACAAAAAGCACGTGGCCTGGGAAGTTTATGAACGAAAGAGCAACCTTCTTGCCCCACACTTGAAGGAAAGTTTTTAAGAATTTTCTGGGAAGGTTATGCGGTGTGCTATTCACTACGGTGTTTGGTCGATATTGTATCGCTGGGGAACAGTGACCGTCCCTTTAAAACAATAGAGCCAAAAATTTAAACATCGGCCGATCCTATTTGAAATTTACAGGGAACGGGACGAACCGGTGATTGAAATTTATACATGAATTTTTAGATTAATTATGATTTTTTCGATATCTGGTTGGGGCAGGGGAATAATTGAAATAAACTTTGACGATTTACTTCGATAAGAATTTATAGGGTAGCGCATTGCAGTAGTCGCGAAATTAATACTATGGGTTACGTCGATAGTCCGATATCAGGTCGGCAGTGGTGGCGAAGGTGGGGAGAGGGTTGCCCTTTTATATCCGTTTTTTTTTTTCTTAAATTGAAAGTAGAGGGTTGTCATCAAATGGGAACTCGGTTACATAACTTTTTAATGATTTTTGCACCAGCCTTCTGCCAGACCTTCTTTTTAGTAAAGAACTTAAATTTCACATGAAATATGGGTAGCCAACGTTAGACGTCGGTACACTCATTTTTCCAGAACATTTTTAGCAGAAATTTAATGTGGTAAAATTTTTCACGTACGTTTGCTTTTTCACGATTTTATTGGATAACTAAGTGGTTAATTTTCAGATTTGTTGAGGAAAAGGATACCTTTCCTTGACCACCAACCACACTTATAAATTTCACCTAAGAAATATAGTAAGATTTGTCCACTACTTGAATACAGAACATATTAATAACAAAAATTTGATGGAAAGTGTACACACCTCTCCCCGACCGTAAATTTGTACCTAATAGTCAACCGAAAAATCAAGTTAGTCCGGGACTTCTGCATAAAAGAATTCGAGAATCTTTCTGTGCGAACTCATCTGTCTGTGTCCAGCACGAAGGATGTTATTGAGAGTGTGACGGAAATGTAACTGCAAAATGTTACTCGCAAATTTACGCTTCGGAAGGCGGCAGGAGCGGGCCGTGGCTTATCGCTTGAGGTTCTTGCTACTAGAACACCTTAAATTGTTTAACAAAAATTTTCGTTATAGAAATAAAATTTCTTCAACTAGAATACAATTTGGTACATTTTCTATAGATTTTAAATTTGATAAAACAAAAATTCTATAGAAATAACAATTTTGACAACATTTTCTATAGAAATGTAATTTTGACAAAATTTTCGTATAGAGATGAATAAATTGACACATTTTTCTACAGAAATAAAATTTGACAAAATATTTTATAGAATTAAAATGTTGACCAGATCAATAATAATATTTTGATAAAATTTTCTGTTGAAATAAAATTTTGAGAAAGTTTTCTATAGAGCTAAAATTTTGACAAAATTTTCGATAGAAATAAATCGTTGACAAAATTTTTGATAGAAATAAAATTTTGACAAAATTTTCCATAGAAATAAAATTCTGAAGAAATAAAATTTTGTATAGAATAAAAATTTTGAGAAAATTTCTATAGAAATAAAATTTTGAGAAAATTTTCTATAGCAATAGAATTTTGAGAATATATTCCATATAAATAGTAGACCAACCAGAGTTTCTTTCATTGATAGTGTGTCTTATTTTTGATCAAACAAATTTATATTTACATGGCACCTATTTGCTACATTGGTCTCCAAAAATGAAAGTTAATCTATCTGCTAAATAGAACCACCAGATTGGGTTTCAAGTAGAAATAAAATTTTGACAAAATATTCTATAGAAATAAAATTTTGACAAAATTTTCTATAGAATAATATTTGACAAATTTTCTATAGAAATAAAATTTTGACAAAAATTTTTTCTATAGAAATTGACCAGATTTTCTGTATAAAGTAAATTTTGTATAGATATAAAATGGTAACAAAATTTTCTAACGAAATGAAACTTTTGGCAACATTTTCTGTTGAAATAAAATATTGACAAGTTTTCTGTAGAAAGAAACTTAAACAATATATATACAAGTATATACGGCCGTACTAAGTTCGGCCCTGGCGAAAGTTTATGTACCCTCACCATGGATTGCGAAGAAACTTCTACGAAGAACTGTCATCCACAATCGAAATTACTTGGGTTGTCGGGTATCTTGAAAACTTTTTTAACATTCCGTTTTCTAAAAATGTTGATATAAGGTCCGATCGTGGTATATATTTAGACAAAAAAGTCTATGTGTAGGTACAGCTCTATAAACTAATTACGAATCGATCATGTGACTTTTGCACGGTACGTAGACCGAGCCAGAAATTGTAAATATGGGAGTCGCTTTATATCGGGCTATATATAATTATGAACTGATAATGGCAACAGCTTTTTGTGTGATTGGCCCCCCAGAGCGCCGGTTCGATTTATCTGCAGGTAGCTATATTATACACTATCAGACCGAAATGGACCTAGTCTAGCCATGCTTACCTAACGCACCGGCCATAGACATAGCACAAGCTACCAAAATTTCCAACTGACTCGGCATGATTTTGGATCAATACCTGCATGTTTTGATTGAGAGCCACATACTTAATACCAACGTACCAAATATTTCAAACCGAATCGGATGAATTTTGCTCTTCTACGAGAGCTACCGGAGAGCGCTCTACCGATCGGGGATCGGTTTTATAAGAAGGCCTATATCATAATTATGGACTGATAATGAACCAATTCCTGTATGGTTGTTGAGATACCAATATACTATACAATCAAGTACCAGTATTTTCCACCGAATCGGATGGAGATTGTTGCTCTTCCAAGGGGACTCTGGAGCGTCAAATGCTGGTGGATCGGTTATATGGGGCTATATATATATTATGGACCGATTTTCGACCAATTTTGTGCAATGTGCTGTTTAGAAGCCATATATTAAACACCACGTACCAAACTTTAAAGCCTGAATCAGATGAAATTTTGGATGTATCAAAGAGGTTCGCGAGGTCAAATCTTAGTTTGGTATCGGTTTTATATGGGGGCTATATATAATTATGGACGATGGTGGACCGAATTTTTGCGATGTCATATAGAACCCCAATATTCCTAATACACCATGCTACCAATTTCAGCCCGGAATCGGATGAAATTTGCCTTCTCTTTAGAGGCTCCCCAAGACCAATATCGAGGGGGTAAGGACTCGTTTATATGGGGCCTATATATAGTAATTAATTGACGCGATGGGACCATTTTATGCATTAGTTGTTTGCAGACCATAATATCTCACACATGTACGCAAATTTTCAGCCGATGGCGATAGCAATTATGCTTCTCTTAGAGGCTCCGCAAGCCAAATTCGGGCGGGAATCGTTTTATATGGGGGCTATTATATAATTATGGACCGATTGTGGACCAATTTCTGCACGGTTGTTTGGAGACATATGACTAACACCATGATACCAAAATTCTCCAGTACGGATCGGATGAAAATTTATGATTTGCTATCTTTAGAGGAATCCGCAAGCAAATTTGGGGGTCTTTTATATGGGGGGTTCTTCGTAAAGTGAGAACCGACTATGGCCCCATTTGCAATCCGGTCGACCTACAATCAATAACAACTACTTGCTGCCCAAGTTTCAAAGCGATAGCATTGTTTCGTTCGGAAGTTAGGGGGCGTGATCTTCAACAGACGGACGGACACGACTGACATGCTCCAGATGCGACTCAAGGAATTTCACCACGACCCTAGAATATATATACTTTATGGTGGTCTTAAAGCAAAGTATTTCGCTGTGTTACAAACGGATATACCCTGTGTTAACAAAGTTGATATACCCCCATCCTATGGTGGAGGATATAAAAATAAAATTTTGAACAAAATTTTCTATAGAGCCAAAATTTTGACAAAATTTTCGATAGAAATAAAATTTTGACAAAATTTTCGATAGAAATAAAATTCTGAAGAAATAAAATTTTTTTAATTGTACCAAAATTTTGCGAAAATTTTGTATAAACTAAAATTTTGCGAAAATTTTGTATAAACTAAAATTTTGCGAAAATTTTATACAGAAATAAAATTTTGACAAAATTTTCTATAGAATAAAAATTTTGAGAAAATTTTCTATAGAAATAAAATTTTGACAAAATTTTCCATAGAAATAGTAGACCAACAAGAGTTTCTTTCATTGCTAGTGTATCTTATTTTTGATCAAATAAATTTAAATTTTATGCAACTATTGCTACATTGGTCTCCAAATACAGAAAGCTAATCTATCTCTAAAAGACACCAGTGGGTTCGATAGAAAAAAAATTTTCTACGGAAATAACATTTGGGAATATTTTCTATAGAAATAAAATTCTGACAAAATTTTCTATAGAAATAAAAAAAATTCTGTAGAAAATTAAAATATTTAAAATTTTTTCTATAGAAACAAAATAAGATATATTTTGTTACGCTAGTTTTTTTTTTTTTGTAAAAATTAACTCCAAATTTTGGTTTTCTAAACCACACGTTCGTTGCATACATATCACGGTACCCCCCCAAAAAAACAGAAAAAAGTTAAATTCAATTAGCGAAAAATGTTGGCAACTTGGAATAACAAGAGTCCACAACAACAACACAAAAACATAAAACTACAAATTCTCGCATTAAGAGAACTATGCAACCATCAACCAAAAAAGAACAAGACCAAAGGCAATGGTAGCAACTCGTCACTCAACAATAAAAACAAGCAAACAGTAAAAGAATCAAGAGAATAATCAGCAGCAACATGCTGACAACAGATACAGCAGCAAGTCCCCCCAAAAAAACAAACACACAACAAAGGCACATCTGATGTTAAAAGATCAACAATGAAATTATAGCAGCAGTAGCAGCACCATCAGCATATAATTCGCATAACCCAGAAAATTTTACAAAACAACTCCAAAACGCCATCAGCCAACAATTTTTCTTCAGTATCGTATTCAACTTTTTGTTAGATTCGAAAATGGCCTGCGGAATTTTTTCCATTATAAAAGGGCACTCGGTATTATAGCATGGTTTCGATTATATCTCCTCTAAATGTTAATCTCAGTAGGTGTGTGTGTGTGAGGAGAGAGGAGGCGGGGGACAGTAGTTAGCGTGTTAATTGAACTTGTTGAAAGATGTAAATCAAAATTGTTAGGGATTTAAAGAGCTAAACAACAACAACAACAAACAACTTTAACAAAAATTACACAAGCTTTTGATCTTACTCACAAGATAATGTTGACCTTGTTGGGAAAGGAGATAATGATGACACGGATCATCATAACGACCTTTCTCTTATGGTGGTGTGTTTTTCTCTAAATTTATACCCTCACCACAAAGAGAAGAGAGAATATTTAATTTAATGCTAACACGAGAGTAATACTCATTAAGAGTATTTACACAGAACGCAATAATGATTAGACGAAACTCGTTTCCTGACTTACTGTGCGTTTTAAAACAGTATTTCCATTAGCCTGGTTTGGATGATACGTTTAGCAGGACTTGTTTAATATTTATACATAAATTAGAGTCGTGATCAGCTATATCTTATGTTGGATTGCATTTCGTAGTACCCCAAGTGAATATGTCTCATGACTTATGGCGAATGCTTGCAAATATCTTCCAGAATTTATTTTTTATTACCTTGAGTACTTTGGGGAAATATCAGGGTGGCTGAGATGTATTGCACCGAACTTCAATAGAGGGCCATTAAACTCCTCTAGCACTATTGGACGCATTAGGACGGCATTAGCTAACAAATTTTTTGAATATAAAAATTTCGAATTCCTGCAGGACTTGGATGACTTCTAGATTTTTTTGAGGTTATCACGAATTTTTTGTTCAATTTTTTGGTAGTGATCACAAATTAAAGTCCTTTTCGCTCTGGGACGCTTAGTTTAGGAGATATGAGCAAAAAAAGTTTTTGATATAAAAAATGTGATTTTTCAGGATTTTAGTAAAATTTTAGATCTTTTTCTTTTGTATTTTTTTTCCTTCAGAAAACAGTATTTTATCAAAAACACGAAATTCCTTTTTTTCATTTTTTCACAATAACAAAAAGTTGCTTCACAAAAACACGCTCTATCTCACAAAACTAATTGCTTGCTTACAGCGCTAGTCCAAATTTTGAACACGAATAATTTGAAGATTGGTACTATATAAAAATAATATGGCATTTAATACTAGCGACGTTCATCATATGTGTCAGACCGCCAACCTGTTAGCGCAATGCTACCAAAGTTCAACGAATCGGATGAATTGTGCCCCTACAAGAGGTTCCGGAGGTCAAATCTGGGCATCGATTTATATGGGGGCTATATATAATTATGGATCGATATGCACCAATTTTTTCATGGTTGTTAGAGACTATATACCAACACCACGTACCAAATTTCAACCGGATCGGGTGAATGTTGCTCCTCCAAGATGTTCCGAAGGTCAAATTTGGAGATCGGTTTATATGGGGGCTATATATAATTATGGACCTATATGGAAAAATTTTTGTTTGGTTATTAGAGACCATATATTAACACCAACCGGATCGGATGAAATTTGCATCTCCTAAGAGGCTTCGCAAGCAACTCTGGGGGGTCTGTCTATATGGGGCTATTACGTAAGGGTGGTCCAATATGCCAATTTTGCCATCCGCTACCATCCGACACTACATCAATGACAACTACCTTATGCCAAGTACACCTTTATGTGGTCTTAGAAGATATTTCGTACGCGTTTACAAACGGAATGCCAAAGTTAAATATAACCCCATCCTATGGTGGAAGGGTATAA
>PGFW01002178.1:38645-50330 GCA_003123925.1 Haematobia irritans
AGAGAAGGAATTAAGCGGTATTATTGATGGTAACCGAGATTGGGTTTCTGTATCCAGTAAAAAAAATTCATCCGAAATGTTGTTTGAACTTTGGGGTATTATTGTAATTAACAAAGTGATATTATTTTGGATTGTTATTTTGGGTTTTGGAAATGCCGTAGCTAAATTCTATCGTTTTTGAGTAACAGATGTGGGTCCTGATTTGTCTCTATAGTTTTTGGTTGTGTGGCCAGCGTTGTAGATGATGTTTTCGATGTCTAACATCTTACGTTTGTCATTTGCCTCTGTTACTTTATATGTGATTTTTTAGTATTTTCTTCTTTTTTCGCTATATATTGATTCATTTCAATAAATAAGTATATTATAGTATTTTGATTATGAATGAATCATGGACCGGAAAGGTGTCTCGAGTGTCTACGATAAGCCACTTTTGTACTCCGTGTTCCTATGTTAGTAATAAAGTCACAATACACTACCTAGTTCCTCTTTGGTTCTGCGTTTAGGCTCTGTCGTCTGAGGTAGAATATAACGTTAATGTTTAGTTCAGTCATGTGAATATTTGCTTGTAAATTAAAATAGAAGATAATGGGTAATTACATCCCATGTTTCGAGAGTGATCAGGTGTAGTTGGTTGAGTATAAAGCGTAATGCTTTTTTGTTTCCGCGCAATATGTTTTTACTTTACGTTTCGATTGAATCCCTTTCTCCATACACTCATAAATAATATTGTTGTTATATTGTTTTAACAAGTTTTGTGCTAAGATGTGTAAGATGTTGTTTTGTGTTCCAAAGTCTTAATATAGGGGTGATGTCCTCCAGCCCAATGCATTGTTGGGGTTTTGTAATAGTGTGTTGTTGTATCTTCCTTTATATTTGTTTGATGCACATTCGTCTATAGAGACTGAGTGTTTTGTTCGCCATACTTTATAAAATACGAGTTTTAAAACACAGAGTTCTCTCTTCCGCAAATCACCTGCTAAGTAGTTAGTAGTATATTGAAGCTCTCATCGTTAGGTTTGTGGAAGTTATGATCGCGTTGGTGTCCGAATGAGAGCGAGACGCCTTATTTCCAAATATATGTTGTATGTCAATGAGATATTGAATATTAATGGTTGCATATAATAATGAGAAATAGTAATGCATAACAATTGGCTGTTAAAAGCGAATTGGACATGTTGGATGTGAATTTAATGTGTTACTATATAAATATTTTTCCCTTTTCGCTCGCTGGTAGAGATTATTTGGACATAGGTTGCATATAGTGTTTGAATTTTCTGAGTTAAAAGTATAGTCTCTAGTTTTGTCCATGTGTGAATACTTTGTCGATAGTATTGAGAGAATCCGCCAGAACTGCAGTGTGACGGGTGAAATGTTTGGGTTTGGAAAAACGTAATGAGGAAAACGATCCGGGTGGTAACATATCGATATATAATCGGAGCGGTGACCTTGGGAATATACTGTTAGTAGCTCCTGCATCTCACTTGTAGATGATCCAACAGTTTTTTCGATACCGGAAGAGAGGAGAGATCCGTGTCAAATTTGCTGGGGAGGTATATAAAGATTTTGTTCCATATACATACATGTTAAATCTACTCCAAACCAAAATTTGTTTGACTTATACATGGATTTCTCATTATAGATTTTTTAAGACATTTTTTTATCTACTTTAACTCAGGTATTATTGTGATGTTCATGGCTTCTTGGATCCATTGTATTATAGATTCTATTTCGGCGGAGGAATGATAGTTATTTATGTTGTGACCTAGTAGTTCCCAATATCTGAACGTATTTCAATTAAGAATTTTTATGACTAGCGTTATATGATTATACTAGTTGAATTGATACTCCTCTTTGAACTAAAGTTTTTCAAGTAATGCGTGATAAGTAAAATGTATGTATGTCGCTTTTTTGTTTTTTTTTATTTTATCTGGGCACATAGTGTATCGGATCTAATATCTTGGTTTTTAAGTTATGTAACTTATTTGTAGTTTTTTTGAGCCATTTTTATCTGGTACGTTGTAACATTGTAAATCACTGATGATGTAATATAATAAGATTTTTAAAGTTTTTTTTTTTTTGTTGAATTGCGTAGAACTATGTGTGTTGGGTGGTTGTTTTTGTGGTGGTTGTTAAAAAGGTATAAAGAGGTTGATAGTTAAATTGTATTTACTATATTTAAATCTTGAATCCGATTTCATTAAAATCAATATGGTCTTATTGATCCTCAAAACTAGAACTTTTTGCCATAAGTTGGTTTTGTAAGTCTATCGGACAGGATGGATCTATGGTTTTAGTATCGAGAATTCAGGGGTCGCCCCTGAACAATTATTTGCACAAAGACACCTGATTTTTTTTGTGTCTATTTGTCTATTTCGTCCTCGTTCGGGCTTTGCTATGTAACATAGTGTGTGTGGGTTATTGTGGTATTTGATTTAAATTTTAGTCTGTTGTGATTTTGTCTTTGATTGTCCAGTCTTGCTGGTAACACTTTCTAAAAAGTTTGCTCAAGATGGTAATACGTCTTATTCACTATCTAGGATTCTTTGGTTGTTCGGATATAATCTTCATTTAAAAAGTGGATTTTGAAATTTTCATTTTTTATATAGGAGATAATTGTACTAGTGTTTGAATCTGAGTTAATAAGTGGATTTTGGAAGTGTAATGTGAATGAAGTTAACAGTAAACAGCAGATTCTTTTTTGTTGTGTGTAGTTGTTTCTGCTATATCGTACTAACTTGGATTGGCGAGTGTGAAGGTTGAGTTTTGATAGTCCATTTTTCTAATACTCAAGTATTGCTCTTGTAATATTAATGTGAGTGTAAAATGCATGAATTTTTCAATATTTGACTTTTTCTATTATTGTTTTGTTGGCTTATTGTGGTATCAAAGACCTTCTCCATTCAGTATTTTATAGTTTGGCATCTTGAATACGTGGTCCGGATATATTACTTCTCGTATCAAGAGTAAACACGTGTGCGGCGCAAATCTCGATTTTGTTATTTTAATGTTTGTATGAGGGGCGTTTGTTTGATTTGTTTTTGGTTTTGGAGTTTGGGGGATGTTGTGGTGGTTGGGTGGTGATGTTGGTTTGGTTGGTGGGTTGGGGGTTTTGTTCGTTTGATTTTGTTTTTGGGTTGTTGGGGTGTGTGTTTGTGTTTGGTTTAGAGGTCCTTTTGTCGACTGTCGCGGGCGTACTTTTTTGATGTGTTTGCATATAATTATTTTGTTTCAAAATAGCACTACTTTGGTTGATTTATTTTCTGGTTGCCGGTTGGTACAAATTGCGAGTGGGTAGCAGTTTTTCTAATGCGTGAGGTTCGTACAAATCATTTATCATAGAGCCAAGATATTATTGTTTTTATCAATCTTTATAATTGAACCAGGTCATTTCTGAGCTATGGAATGGATTTAATGGTATTGTTGGGTTCCCATATGTTCGATTGTTGAAGGTGTATAAATTGGAGTAGATAATAATATTAAATCGTTAAACCAGTATGTTGTGGGCAAAACTGGGAAAATCACTTTCCAATTCGTTAAATGGAGATGAGCCAGTGCAGCCAAAGGTTTTGTGTATAAATTCTATTGGAATTATAGTTTTGTAATGGTTATTTTGTTTGAAAATGTTGGATATTAGTTTCTTTTCGCTATGTTGTGTTTTGACACGATAGTATCTGGATGTTTGTTCGTTGTATTAGTTTTCTTCCAATTTTTTTTCTAGTATGATGGTTTCTACTGGGGCCGAGAATGTTCTTCTGTACTAGTACTATCAGTTTTTTTGTTTTATTCGTTTTTTACATTTTTCATGTTGTCCCAAAAAAAAAAAACAATTGTGTGTTTCGTCGCAGGTGTATTGGGGCAAACTTTGAAAACGATGACAATAGAAATCAATATAGACGGTAGACTCTTTGTCCTTTTGTCGTAGTGGATTTATTCCGACCTGGTCTAATGGTCAGGCTTTGAGTGCGCTTTACATGACTATCGGGTTAGGGGTCTATTTCTTTCCTGTACGGAATTGTTGCTGGTGTTTTGTAAAATAATCTTACCAGATGCGTCGGATCGATACGATCGTTGTCGGCGGTATTTTGTACTAAATGAGGGCGATGTATTGCGATAAATATTGTTGTTAAGTCGATCTCATAAACATGCATTCTGTATGTTCTTGATTTATTGTTCGCTTCGACTGAACGTTAGTAATGCACTTTAATATTTTTGGTGATGATTATGGGTATTGTTTCGAACTATTCGTAAGCACTTTCTGTCGTCCGGGTAAATGGACTGATAGTTCTTAAATTTGTGCGCATTAATAGTGAGGTTTTTTTTATCGATATACAGCTTTTTGTAATTATTTTTCTGATAATGTATGTTATGTCGTAATTTTGTTGGCTAGTTCTATTAACTTGGTATTGCCGGAAGAATAGTAATTTTATTGAATTGGTCTTTCCTATGAAGTGAACCAGCGTAATAGTTTCGTTTTTATATCTCGTGTTGATTGCTGTTATTTGTTTATTTGGTAATAATATTTTTGGACTTTTAATATAGTTTTTTGTTGGATGTTGTTCGCCAGACTATCTGTGTTTTATTCATCTATGTATGAGAGGGTTGTTTTTTGTTTGTTACCAGCGAACATTTAAGTTAGATTCTTTTAGTTAAGGGATAGTAAGAATAGTTAGTGTTATTCTGAGAGCGAGTCCTCGTTTTTCAGTTGGAAAATTTTATTTGGTAATCCGCTACCCCTTGATTTTTAATGAGCCGACTGAACATGGGTGATAGTTCAGGTAACGGAATAAAATGCGTTGTTTAGGAGTACTATTGAATGTGTCAGGTGACTTTAGTGATTATTACGATGTTAGCTGTGGAGTGCTGCTACAATGTGTTTATGGTTACTGGCATCTATTAACCTTCGTAAGTGCAGACATTCGTCGTATGTCCATCCATCTTGATAACATTCAAAAGTAAGGTAGGATCAGTTGTATCCCAAAAATTAATTATGTTCAGTCTCGTATGGTATGTTATAAATTTCTCGCCCCTAACCCTGAAATAGGATCACCAGAGGGAGACCTCCTCATTTTCCCTGTGACAAGATAATGGTTTGGGATGTGTATAAAAACAGCAATAAAAGTGTAATAAATATTTTTCTCACAGGGACGATCTTAGGAGTATACTCGAAACTCCGTCACAGTTCCCTGATGCTTCTTAACTGTGTGTTGGTTTTATCCTGTTGAAGCCATACTGACGAAATTTTTCCCGATTTCTTTTTATTGAGCATCTAGAAAGTTGAAATACTGTTGAAAGGGACCTATAGGACTGGCAGCTGACAAAGTAGACCTGCTAAAAGCTTTATCCCATCTTTGACTATATAAACTTTAGTGCAGTATACCTTATGATTCAAAACTCAGGTTATACGAGCCTCGTCTGACCGATGTAGCCTAGTATTACCAGTCCTGTTCAACAAGTCCTAGCACTTTCTTGGAAATAAAAATTATTGTTGTAGTTACTAGTTAATTATAAACATAGATCTGCCAAAGCGTAAACTATTCTGTCTGTTAAATGATTATGACAAACAGAAATAACATTTAGTAGGGATTTTTGGCAATCAAAGCGATACATACACGTTAGAAATTGACAGAAACAGACACGTTAATTATTTTAAAAAATTGATTTTATTTACTCAAAATTTGATTTTTCCTTTTTTATTCTTCTTTTAGAATTTAAAAGGAAAAAGATACCTCGAAAATCACTTATCCCAACATGTATAATAAACAGAAGCACACCTTTGATCGTGGAACGAGGAGCATGTATAAAATCTCATATGTACATATTGTGGACGCAATACTAGACATTGGTCGCACCCTGGCTGTGATGAAAAGATCATCCGGGGAGATTTATATGTTGGTAATGCGGAATTAGCTTACATGTTTTGGAAAATGTCAAGGGTCAGCCCAGACCCATGATGCTAACTCAGCATCCTTGGAGCATGCACATTGGCTTTTATCGTAAGGCCGAAAGCAAATGCGATCGTGTATAAGAAACAGCGTGGATGAAACGCTATTCATTTTTATGATGGCAATGTCTGTATTTACCCCCGCTGTGTCTGCGTAATTTCCCAGGATTTGAAATTGGTGCAGGATTGTGTCGGATGACTTGGACCGAATTTTGGAAGTCCGTATTGCCTCCAGCATATGGAATCATTTGCATACAAAGTATTGGCGTACGAGGTGCTTGTAGGTCAGGGTCTGGCACTTATGCCTGGAATGTAGTTTTGCTGAACGATGTTTCTGCCAGAGAAAAAGATAACCCGACATGATGATTGTGTCCATAGTTGACGAAAGTGGTTTTGCAGTGGACAGTGAATATGCAAAGATTACCAATGCCCCTTTGCCTCTCAATGTATGCAGTATCATGGAACTGAATATTGGGTGCGCTCATGGCTTGTGTTCCGATACTACATATGGCTTGTAGATAAGCCATGTTTAAAACAATGATCCTATTTCCGACCCATCCCAGAATTGAGAGACAATCAAATAGGTCAATTGATTTCTACTTTGAGTTGCAGAGAAGAGGCAATTTTCCGGTGCGATTGGAAGGACCCGAAGTGCAGAGAAAAACGTTGGTCATTGGTGTCATGGGGTATCCCAGGTGCTGTATCTTATTTGCCAAACCCTACTTAATATTCAAAGAAGACGAAAATCTACCAGTCTTTGAAAAAAGCGCTGACTGGGTTTGGAAGAAAGGGTTTCGCTTCGTAAAGGCCAGGAATCTGTCATGGAGTAGCGGTAATGCTATGTTGTTTTTGTTGGCTCTATCGTCTGAGCACCATGACCCCAAGTATATGTGACAGAGCTATTATATTCATGGAGTTTATTAAGTAAGTCGGAATTCAAATTGAGAGCCCGGTACCAGATCTCCTCAACAGTCTGATGAGGCTGCAGGAACGGTGGTTCTTAATCACTTGGAACCCCGAACAATCCAATTTTCCATTTATGGATTTTTTCATTAGAATGATTAACATTTTATGTGATTTCCCCCTCAGGATCCTTCCCAAAAGCATGAAAACAATCAAAATCAAGAGGACCTCAATACGAAAGCAAAGATTTATATATTTTGTGGCTGTTTACCATCTCATAAAAATAACCTCACATCAACATATCGAGGGGGAACTACTGAAGTTCTTTTTTATTTGGTAATGATATTCTCCGATTGGCTCAAAAAGGATAATTTCAAAAAAAAAAATAACATTTGACTTTTTCCTTTTGAAGCTAGCGCTAAATTATTAGAGCGTTTACTTAATCCACTCTCCTTATAATCCCCCTCAATTGGCAGTGCATGTGTCGTATAAGACTATAATTCTCTTATATATGTTTCAATAACAAATTAGCAAATAATATACAAGTGAGTTTTATGTATTATTAAACTCAACAGCATCGCAGGGGGGGGGGGGGGGGGGGGGGGGGGGGGGGGGGGGGGGGGGGGGGGGGGGGGGGGGGCTTGAAATTTTATAAAATAATACATTTATCTTCTTCAGTGCCTTTCACTTTGAAAAGTGCGGCTACAAATGTTTGCCCACGCTTGTTACAATTCAATACACAAATATAAACAAAAAACCTAAACCGAATTTTTTTACAAAAGTTAGCGCACTGTATTTTAACTGTAGATTGAAGATTTCAAAAATGAAGTGAATGAAGGGTCGTTAGTCTGCTGGTTTTTCTTTTTTTATAAACCAATTTCAAACAAAACGACATTTTCTCACCTATATTTAAATACAAATATTTATATATGTTATTGTTTTTTATTATATTCATTGTTTAACAATCCTCTATACCATTAACAACGCGATTCCAACTAAAAAAAAACCCACGCGCAAACACATCGATGCAGGTATCAAGTACAGGTAGATAAAAAAATTAGGAATTTCCTATACTACAAGTGTGTTTCCTTAAGTTTGAAAGGATTGAATACCTCTTAGTACGAATGAACAAAATATTTTTCTATGCAAGTGTTATTCGTATGTATGAAAGATTCAATAATAAGGAAGTCAGAATATCATGTTTTATAAAATCTACTAAATTTGAGAACTTGGTTTAGTCGTTTTGTTATTTTACGAAGCTTTTTATTATGAATAAATTTATTTTTCCAGTAGTAAATTTAGATAATTACCCACGAGAAAACAGTATTAGTAAGAAAACCATGCCCTTATTCTAGTTAATGAACTATTCCTAACTGCTTCAGTTAGGATTTTTTACTGAAACAAGTAAATTTTATTTATTCACACAAAAAATTTAACTGAATGAATAAAATGGGCTAAATAAATTGATGAACATTTTTTCCTTTAGTTTCGAAGACACTTTTTTCTGGGTGAAGAAACAAATAGATCGGGTTTACTTGCCAAAGAGGTCAAATGATCGTAAGGAGTATGTCACCATAAGGGCCGATGGTCGAACCCCGCACGTATTCATCTACCGTGGGGTCAAAATAAATACCGAATACTACAGTATTGGACATTCGAACAGGACTTAGAGCATTGCAACAGGACTGACTCTTGCACCTGGAGCATTTTGGAAAGTAAGATTGACACTAAAAGTATCGATCATCTCAAAAAGACGCTTCTCTGGGAATAAGTCGAAATAACGCAGAATAACTTTCTTGCTGTATGTGATGACTTTTTCGGCCGTTTGAAGGCCATGAGGTAGTCAATTGGAACAAATCTAAACCTTGAAGCATTCCAACAGGACTGAGCACGCGTCAACCACGAATGACTTAAAAAGGACTTTCTTCGCACAATGGACCCCAATATCTCCGGATCTCAATCCGTTGGACTTTTTGGAAAGGAAGATTGGCACTAAAAAATATCAAAGTATCGATCATTCCAAAACTGGGAATAAGCCAAAATACCGCAGAACAACTTTCGTGCTGTGTGTGATGACTTTTTCCGGCCGTTTGAAGGCCATAAGGTAGTCAATTGCAACAAATCTAAACTGATTCTAAAATTTTATCTTATATCCGATTTTTTGATTTTGAACAATAAACATGAAACAAATATAGCGATTAACTTTTTGTGTTACATATCAGCCCCCGTGTCAGGTCTTGTACGAGAAATAGAGAACGACAAAACTTGTTTTTACTTTTTGTTTTGAGAAAATAGTTCACATCTTCGTTTCTTTACTACATTAATGGACTATCAACTACACTATTCTTTAACTGTTGTAATTCACTTATTATTTAATTGTTTACAAATCAAAATAACACTGATAATATCACTCACTTCACATCATACTTCAATTCAAATACTTTACTGTGTTATCATATATCAATTTATTGAAATTAAAAAAGAAAAAAACAACATATGAAAGTTTGCAATCAAGGTTTTCTCTTATCCTGTCTTTAATGGAAATCTATATCGATCTTGTTATTTCTGTTATTTTCATCACTTATCGCTCATATTTTTTGCGAAATTTTATTTTTATCTCCCGAACAAAGTTTTCACTCAAATTGGGTCATATATCCAATAATGATTACAATTCCAATGAGTTTATTCACTTCTTCAATATCGCATTAAACACACGTCACAAACTGATATCTCTTTCAGGGCTTATCCATCAATTCCACTCTTTGTTATTTCTTATCACACGCACTTACATTAAAATTTAATTCCAAACTATTGTTTTACTTGGGTTTGATTGATTGCTATTTTCGTCAATTTAAATATTCGCGTTTAAAAATTGAAATAAGAAATCGTTAAATTGTTTTCCTTTTTCCAGGCAATTTGAGAACCGTATCCGTTGAGAAGTGTTCGCCAACTAAAATAGAGTATTACGGAAACAACAAATTGGGACTAACTTCCTCTCTGTCTTACTAGAAAGAGGGAACTATACTGTATTCTCTATCGCCATCGAATTTGTAAAGAGAAGTGAGCAGAGGACAAAATATCGAAATCAACGCATGCCGAGACGACCAATGTACGAATGAGTGTTGTTGCATTTATTGAAGTGAACAATTTTGATAAGAAATCAAATTTATTTCTGCTGAGATAAATTTACACTAGAACAGAGTTGTAAACCCTTTATTGACAACTACACTCAACGAAATGCTGCCGGCGAGCAATTTGGCAATATTGATATTGATTGATGATGGTTCAGAATTTGTACTTCAACCAACTCTCAAGTTCATCAAAAAGATCGGTTCTAGATCAATGTGTGTGATCAATGCCAGTTTCGACCGAATGGTGACATTTCTGAGTGCTTTAAAGCTTCTCTTCAAAATTTCACGGCAATGTAAAACGCCGTTCAGACTCGGTTATAAAAAGGAAGCCCTTGTCATTGAACTAAACATCGAATCAGGATGCATTCATTAATAAGAGACTTGTGGTATCACAATGGACTGAATTGTCTAATACGGACTGAATAGTCTAATTCTCACCAAGCATGTTTTGGCGTTTGAAATGTTTCCCCTTTATAAGCATTTCAAAACGAGTCGTTTCCCCATATAATAAAAATCAAGTCCAAAACACAAGTTTTCCTCAAAAACACGTAAATTTTAGAATGTGAACCCACCTAATTTGGAATATACCCCGAATAACATACCCTTTTCAAAATATATGTCAAAATATTGAAATAAGTTTCATAGAAACAAAGGAATAAACAAAGGCTTTGAAGAACATGGACATGTGCATATAACTTAAATTATTTTTTCCCTTTACGCTCGCGGTAATTATTTGAACATAACATACGTTGCATATATGTTAATTTCGAGTAAATGTGAATTTGAAGTTTCCATGGTAACTGTCAAACTAAAACATCACAACTTGATGTGAGTGGTGAATGGTGAAATGTTTTGGAAAAACGAATGAGGAAAACGAGTCTGTAGGAACATAGCAATAATAAAGAGCAAGCAAAAAACAATAAAGAGCAGCAAAAAACCCAACAAATAAATTTTGAGAAATAGAGAAGTTGTATTCTTGCTCACATAGAAAAAAATATCTCCAAAATATTGGTGATATTAAAAACTTTTTCAATTTAAAAATTAATTGATACTATTAATCTTTTAATCAAACTAGAAACATTAAGTCAATGATTGAATTTTTTAATTTTCAATTAAAAAATTAATTGATACAATTAACTTTTAATCAAATAGTTTCGTTTTTAATTAAAAAATTAATTGAATTTTGTAATCAACATCAATTAAAAATTTAATTGACAATTAAAAAATTAATTGAAATTTGCTAATGAAATCAATTATTTTTTTTAATAAAGTATTTTTTGATGCTCAATTAAAACTGTGATTGATACTATCATTTTCGTAACTGAAGACATTTCAGTTAAAAAATTAATTGGATCAATTAATTTTGTGATTGAATCTTATTTTTTTTTTACACCTTCTTGAATAATTTGAGAATATCATTACATAAGATAGCATAATAAGGACACCATAAACGATTCAACAAATTTACAACAACTTGAAAACTTTATTCTTGCAGCAAAAACGCAGTTTCGACCATAATTTAATAAAATATATAATTTAATTTAATAAAATATATAATTTAATAAAATATATAATTTTAATAAAATATTTAATTTTTTGCTTTTACTGATTCACTTTTGATTTTAGCGGCTAAACTAAATCTTTGGATACGGGCATGGTTTTTTTTTATACCCTTCACCACTACTGTGGTACAGGGTATAATAAGTTTGT